>QEPC01011901.1:27280207-27321593 GCA_003113815.1 Sphenodon punctatus | reverse complement strand
ATCCCTACTTAGAGATTAATTTGGTTATGTAGTTTGAATAATTACTGTTCATTGAGTGTCTTCAGCAGCATCGAGCAAAGGCTATATTACACTGGGGTTGAAAGGGATAACCCCGCACTGGAGACACAAAAGTTGGATGTCTGCCTCCTATTGATAGTGACGGGGATATACCCTACTGTGCTGGCTGGCCGTCCAGGAGGAGCCACAGTAGAAGGAAAATTCACGAGGTAAGTGCCCAATTTTCCTTTCTCTTTGTAATGGCATTTGGCGGGTGGGGATGGAGGGCTTGCTGGGGGTTTGGGGTAGGGGCCCAGGGGGTGGCTGCGGAGAGGCTTTTGTCAGGTGAGGGGAAAGGTTGGTTTTCTACATATTGTTTTGTGAGCTGCCCTGAGCCATTTGGGAAGGGCGGGGTAAAGACTGAAATAAATAAATTAAATAACGGTGAAAGCTCGCTTTCCCCCCCAGCCGGGTGGTCAGATCCCAACCATGGTGGAGGCTCGCACGGACCGTGAGACTTTCCTGAGTCACAGCCCAGGTGAGCCCCCACCGGGATCTACCTTGCACTAACATCTGGTGCAGCACAACTAGTGTGACGGTGGCCCCCAGGCCAAAGCGTGGCAACGCGGTCCATTGTCACCTTCTGACACCACCACCCCCCCCCGTCTCTCCTGAGGTGGCGCGCACCTTTGCCCGTTCCAGATTGTAACTCTGACGGACGACCCAGTGTAAGAACCCTAAAGGAGCAATCGTTGAGGGCCAGGACTAGGAGTGACCGAAGATGTAGGTTTTTAGGAGAGAGAGGAAGGTCGCAAAGGAGGGACCTGCGTTCCGCGAGGGAGTTCTGGATGGAAGGGGCGGAGACTCGGGGGGTTGTTCTTTGCACAGCGGAGACCTGAGGCGCTCACACATTACACTCAATAAATAATCCCGGTCCCGTATTGACTCTGCTCTTGTTCCCATTGCCACCCGTCAGGAAAATACAGGGAGTGCAGGTCCTTGTAAATAAGAAATCCCATAATAATCTCAAAAGATTTCCCAAACTCAAATTAATGCGTCATTTCCTGACTGCACACTTTGAAATATTCTGGCAAATCCCGTGTGACGCTGGAGCAACGAGTTGTTAATCGATGGCTGGTTTTATTAACAATGGACTTGGGGGCTGAAGGCTATTCTGGAGGAAGCGGCTTGCAGCTTGTGGCCAATGTAGTGTAATGGCTTAAGTGCACAGTACTTGGACCAGGGGGGTGGATCTCAGTTCAAGTCTCGCATAAGCCAGAAACTCACTGGGTGGCTGTGGGCCAGTCACAATATTCTCTCTGCCTAACCTACCTCACAGGGTTATTGTGAGGATTAAAATTTGTGGTATATGTAAACTTCTCCCAGTGCCATGGCACCCGCTGCTATATAAAAATAAAGATTATTATTAAGATTAAAGGTGGGAGCTTTGTTCACATCTCTGCACCACAAGTGGGGCGGAGCACTGGGAGCACATTACACCGGTGCTCCATAGTCTACACTGGCTCCTTATATCTTTCCGGGCACAATTCAAGGTGGTGGGTTTGACCTTTTAAAGCCCTTAACAGTCTGGGCCCCACATATCTGAGAGACCGCCTGTCCTTCCATGCCACATTGTGGCCCCTGCAATCGGCCAGGAGTGCCTCCCTGTGGGGACCGTCTGTAAGCCTTGTTCAGACAACAAGGGCTCGCAGGGAGGCGTTCTCGATTGTTGCCCCGATGCTTTGGAATTCCCTCCCCTTGGAGGTTCGTTTGAGTCTGGGCCTGGGTGTCTTCTGGAGGCAGTGCAAGAAGTTTTTGTTTGAAAAGGCATTTGGTGGGTGGGGATAGGGGATTGCCTTGGGGTTGGACTATGGGGAATTGGGGTTTGGGGAGATGGTATTGGGAAGGTAGGGTGGGCTTTTAGGGATTTTTTGGGGGGGTATTGATTTTATAATGTTTGTATAACTTGTTAACTTCCCTGAGTCTCCGAAAAAGGGTGGCATCTAAATAACTAAATAAATAAGTGGAACTTGGAAATGGTGGTGGTTGGTGTGTCTCTTTTTTGGTTTGTTTCTTTGTTTTTTGAGGTTAGATTGAACTTTTAGCAATTTGCAAGATTCATAATATTCTTGGGTCTCATGAACTGTTTTGTGCTCCTGCTTTTTTAAAATGTATTTATTTATTTATTTGGTCTGTTTAGGAGAAGACTAAGGTGGTGGAGCCCTTGGACTATGAAAATGTCATTGCCCAGCGGAAAGCCCAGATCTACAGCGACCCCCTCCGGGAACTGCTCATGTTCCCCATGGAAGATGTCTCTGTGAGTTGATTTTTCCCCTGTGGGGACTGATCCTGTGCTGTACTACTCCAGGGGGAGGCTGCCGTAACGCCACTGATGGCAATGATGTTGGTATTCTTAACATGAATCTAGGACCAGCAATGTTCCTGGCACTGAACGGTCATTAATTTGAGGCAGTTCCCTACCCCAGGGGGATTATAATCTAGGTTGGAGAAATAAAGGAGGGGAGGGGAACCGAGGGAGAGACAGAAATATGTCCACGAAGTTGCAGATGCGTGTACGTAGCTTAGTCACAAGGGAGAAGGGGACGCTGAGGGGATGAAGAGGAGGAGGAGGAGCTCGGGAAAGCCTGGCAGGAGAGGTGGGTTTTTAGGAGGGACCTGAAGGTTGAGAGGGAGGGCAAGACTTGAACTCCTCCACTGATTTCAAGGTGTTACAGCCACGCAAAGGCGAAGTTGGAGAGAATTTATATTTTTAAATCAGAAAGCCTCTTCTTTCCTTCCTTGCCAGCTCTCGGTACTCAGCCGCCAGAGGAAGACGGTCCAGTCCACAGTGCCAGGAGATGCTCTCAAGAAAGCTCAGAGTCTCTTTGTCAAAGAGGTGCGTGTGGAGACAAGCCTGTCCCCCTGCCATCAGCGCATACGCGTCACCCCCGTAGCTGAAATGCTGCCCGTAGCGAGCGGAGTTCCGTTACCAAAGAGAGCGGGCCTGCCCAGGAAACAATTCCCGCCACAGGGGGAAATCTGACAGTTTTATTCTTTTTGCTGAAGTTTCAAAACTCTCATTGAAATGAAGATTGATCGAAAAGGATTGTTTGTGGGTAAATGTTTGTGATAACGGGTCCCTAAATCCACGGTTACCTAGATGCTACATGTGTCCAGGTATCGGGTTATGTCGAATAGATTCCCGTTACGATTTGGCTTTAATTGGCTGGCTGAGTAAACCAACTGAGTGCAAAGTTAATTTCAGTATCATGGCAGTCTCTGTTTATCTTTACACGTGTGAGAAGTCTCTCTAGCTTGTTGTAACTTATAAAGGGGACGTTTTAAATTCTCTTTCCAGTGCATTAAAACCTACAGCTCAGACTGGCATGTGGTGAACTACAAATATGAGGACTACTCAGGAGATTTTCGAATGTTGACTTGGTAAGTGTCTCTCTAGCAAACACTCTAGAATAGCCTGTAGTTGTGACTTCTTACATGCCTGAGGAAGGGTTCTCTGTGGCCCCAAAGCTTGCATACTTTCACCAACAGAAGTTGGTCCAATAAAAGAGATTGTCTGAACTATTTTGACTTCGTCTAGAAAACCAGGAATGTTTCCTAACTCTGCTGTACTAGTGTCATAGAATTATAAGGCGGGTAGGGTCTTCAGAGGCCAGATTAATGATACCTAGCCCATCCCTGAGAGAGGGTTAGCTGGCCTATTTTTAAGAGCTTCCTGTTTTATCTCCACAATCTCTCTTATCAACTGGTTCCATCACACAACTCCCCTTATGGTTAGAAAATGTCCCCTAATATTCAACCCAAATCCCTACCCTTGTGACTATGGAGCTTAATCTTTATTTCCTGTATCGTAGCCCTGAAAACTGTTTGTTCTGGTGTCCCCAACAATATTCCTTTCTTGAGATTAAACCGGCCCGTTTTTTCCAGCGTTTCCTCCTAGGTCTTGCTTTCAAAACCCTCTGTTGTCTTCCTGGCTTTTTTTTTTTTTTTAATGGGGGATAAAAGAATTGGAGCTGAGTGAAATGTTCTGCTTGAGTGAAGGAGCCACAAGGATTTCCATTCCCACGCTGCTTGACCCCAAGCTCATTCTGTCTGCTGGAGATTGATTTCTCCTTTCATTTGGGATTGTGAGTCAGACCCCTTTCCAGAGCTGCAAGATACACTCGTTCATTACTTCACACTTGGTTTATCTGTCTGCAAACATCCTCTCTCCATCAAACCTCTCTCTCCATCAACCAACGAGGCAGGAAGAGACTCCACGAAGGCCGTATGGCCGGAGAAATTCCTTCAGCACGTTTTGCTCCTCCTCACCCTAGAATTTGTCTGTCTGTCTCCTAATACTGGTGCACTCACTGAGACTGTTCCTGCCGGTGTTGTAAATTGTGATTGAAGCTAATCCGCTGGGAGGAGGTGATGGACAGTCCAGCCCAGCCCAGCCCAGCGGTTCTCCGTGAACGTTATCACCGTCCATGCTGACAGGCAGCAGCCAGAGAGTTCGGTGCATTAAGATGCCGGTCTGGAGGCTAATCTGATTTAGGAGTCTGTCTTCAGACCGTTGCATGGTGCTCTTGATGGATGCTGCGATGATGCCAGCTTTGCCCCCACCCCTTAACCAGACGGATTACTTGCTGCATGCCGAGTAACTTCTGGTTGCTAATTTCATACCCAGGGGAGACAGACTGCAGGGCTGATATGCAAATCGAGCATCGTTAGTGTGTGATTTGTACTGTCATTAAGTTAATTTTTACAGGTGCTCTCGCTTGCAGTTCTATTTTGATATGTGATGGGTGCCGCTGTCTTGTCCCATACATCGGTGTTAAATTTGCAGCTTGGTGAAGATACAGCAGTGTCCGTGTGAGCCTGGTTCCTTGGATCATGGCAAGAAATCTCTTTGAAATAAAGGGAACCAGTCACCGGCATAATCGAAGCGGGAGGACTGGGGCATCTAAATGCCCAAATCAAGGGGCCCGGTGGAAACAGAGCAAGACTAGGTACTACTGTCCCTGCACTAAACTTAGGGGGAGCAAGACAGGGTATACATTTAAATAAATAAGTTTTAAAAATACATACATTTTGGTCATAAAAATTGATCTTAAATATAAGGCTGATTTAGATTAAAATCTGACAACTCCTCATTTTTGGCATTCCTTTTCCGTAACTCGTTAAATGCATTAAGATCACTTTTCTCCCAGGCTGCCTTTGTAATGCAGAATAAGTTTACTACAAAGCGCAGGCAAGTGTGTGTGCGTGAGAGAGAGAGAGCGCACTTTCAAACGTGACAGCGGCCCACATTGCCACGGTTTCCCCTGCTTTGGCACGGGGGCCGCTGTTGCGTTAAAACGTAGCTGCAGCCCAAGCACCAGATTGATCTGACGTTGATCCCGACCATGGGGGGCGGCGAAGGGAGTCGCCCGGGCTGCGATTTGGAGAAGTCCCTGAGTCCTAGCCTGAGCTAGCTGCGACCACGACCAGAATCCAGCCAGCCAACCGGGGCAAAGCGGGCGTTCACGTTTGAAAGGTCCCTTTACCTAACCCGCTTGGGGGTGGAGTGGGTGCTGCGCACCGGGCAGGGGTGGGGTTGTGGAGACTGCACGTCCACCTGGGTCCCTGCCCCCTCACCTAGTGGCCAGGCCCCCGTCACATCAGTCCGAGCGGGGTCCTGGCTGGCCCCGGGCCGTGGTGGCAGTCCGACCCTGGCGGGGGTAGGTTTGTGGCGGTGCTTCCAGAGAGAGACTGTACGGCTTCAGCGCCCAGCCGTCTTTTCAGGACTTTGCTTCAGAAAAACAACCAGGGTCAAAGGCTTGTAGCCCAGGTTCACAAACCAGTAAGTCAGCTCTGGATCATGGTTGTAGATTTTTAAGGCCCAAAAGGTCCTTTTATGGTCTGACCTTTTGTGTTGCACAGAGCAGAGACTCTTCCCCACTGTTGTTGTTGTTCCCGTATCCAGCCCGGGACTTGGATTTGAGCAAGAGTCTATCTTTTCAAAGGACATCCAGTTAGGACACACTAGGCCGCCCTTACCCTGAACCCCCTTAACATGCATTTTTGTGGATTATTCCTACGGATTCATTCAGGAATTAATCCTGTCCCCATTCGGTCAAGAAGCGTTTTGCCACGGACTTGGTGAAATCCTAATCCCGATCCACGTTTGTTGCTGGGAGGGGTGTGTGTGTGTCTTCCTGCCCAAGCATTCTAGGACTCTTCCATGCGTGCATTCTCTTGCTATCAAAGGGAGAATTTATTACCTCATCTACTGCTGCTGTTTTTGTCTTTCCACTTGTAAAGGGCTGTTTCCCGTTGGGGTTAGGGAAAAGGTGATTCTGCGGTCCCTGTGCTTAAGGATACTTACAAACTTGCTGAGCTGGAAGGTCATCTATTCGAGCCTCCAACCATTAAGTAGGATCCACAGAACCTACCCCCTCCCCGAGAGAGGTCTGTCTAATCTATTTAGGCTTCCAACATTGGGGCATCCACAGCTTCGCTTGGCAAACGCTTCCACTGCCTAACTCTTCTGGTCATTAGAAAATCTTTCCTAATGTTCAGCCTTAAACTTTTCTCCTCTAGTTCTCTCGTCCGTGACCAGAGAGAACAACTGGCCACCATTTCGCTTAAAGCAGCCTTTCACGTATTTGAAAACAATGATCATGTCCCCCTTTGATCTCCTTTTTATTGTAGGTTAAACATTCCCAGTTCTTTCAGTCTCTCCTCGTAGGGTTTTTCCCTCCATTCCCTTTCTCATCCTTATTGGTCTCCTCTACCCCTCTCCAACTTGCCCATATCCTTAAAGTCAGATGCCCCAAATTGTACATGGTATTCTAGATGAAGCCTGACCAGAGCTGACCGCACCCTGAATGAGATTGCCGCGCTGTATGTAAAGAGTTTGGAACGATGAGAGTTTCTGTCGAGCGATACCTCAATGGGTGATTGCTCCTTGGCGATGGACGATGACAACTTGTGGGACAAGGAAGACCTTTTTGGATTAGCTATTTTATTTTGAACAAGCCTTATTGATATTGAAACCAGCATTACAGAAATTCAACTCTGGATAACTGGAACCGGGACAAAGAAACTTCGGTTTCAATCCTTTATACTGCTGTATCTATCTCAATTTCCCCCTCCCGGTATTGGTTGTTTTTCTAAGGCAACTGTATTTTTCTTTCGTTTTTGTTTTCAGCAAATCCTTCAGGCCAGACAAGATTCCAAACCATGTGTTTGAAATTGATGAAGACTTTGAAAAAGATGAGGTAAGTTGGGACCGGCGTGGTACCTCTTCCAAATGAGTTTGCAAAAGGCAGCGTGTGGCAGTCTGGGGTGTTGGTTTTGAGAGTCCGATGGCCGCCGAGTGCACTCCTAAATAGGCCCAGCCTATTTCTCTGTGGTGGTCTGGCTAGAGAATCTCGTGGAGCCAAGAAGCTTCTAAATGAGCAGGAATAGTCCGACTGAATGTCCGTTCCTTGTACGTCCCCCGGTGGCCTCTTCCTTCAGCTTTCCAGTTGGTATTGCACAGCAGCAGCAAGGAAATCCCTAGAAATCATTTGGGAAATGGTCTCAGCTGACTACATTTTAATTACACGTGGGTAAAGCAATCTGGGGAAACAAGGTTTTCAGATTTGTTTGTTTGTTTGTTTATTTATTTATTACCTTTTAATGGCGAAGCGTCTCAATCTTTGCTGCCTTCTAAATTGGTAAATAGTAGGGATGGGACTCTGGGCAAAATTTTGGTTTCGGTCAATTTCGGTTTTGGTTCTCATGTATTTTGGTTCGTTTTTGGTTTCGGTACTATCGGATCTTTTGCGTTGATTTTTGTACCGGATTTTTAACATTGCGTTTTGTCAATGGGGGACAAACCGCAATGTTAAAAACCCAGTACAAAAATCAATGCAAAATATCCGATAGTACCGAAACGGAAAAAGAACCGAAATTTCGGATTAATCCGAAATGGCCATTTTCGGGTACTTTCGATTTTATCCGAAACAGAAATTCTGATCCCTAGTAAATAGCACGTGGGGTAGAGGGGGGTGGGTAGGTTACTGCCAATTAGCACTCTTCAGAGGCCTCGATACTGCAACGAGGCACAAAAGAGTCAGAAGTGCCCACGAGACTCGATGCCTCCAGGCAGCGTACAGTTTTAAACAATAAAATGGAAAACGACCTAGACAAACTAGGGGTAAATCGAGAATGGATTTTTGTTCTCGTGAGAGCACGTGAGGTTCTTGCAACCCCGGCGAGATCTCGCACGTTTTCACAAGGGTCCTCGAGTATCTTGCGAGATTCTCGGAAAGCCTCAAAAACCCGTTCTTAGCATGCGTGCGCCTCCGGTGGCCGTTTTGTGCATGCGCAGAGCTTTTTTTTGAGGTTGCGACTCAGTGGCTGCGGGGGGGGGGGGAGGGGGCTGCGCATGCTCAGAGTAGCCATCTTTGCAGACGCGCAGAACTGTTTTTTGGACGCACAAGAATTTTGTGAGAACGACTCGAGAATTGACTGATTCTCAACCCGTTTTCATTCTTGAAAATCTCGCTGAGAACCAGGTTCTCACTGAGATTTGCAAAAATTGCAAGGGCAGGTTTCAGCCCTAAGATAAACTCCCTCCCCCCCACAACCTCATATACCCTTAAAATAGTACAAAATATCAAATGCAAATTTAAACAACTTTAAGTGCAGTCTTATTAACACACACAAAGACCCGTCCTTTCATATCCTCCCCCCTCACTGGCAGATAGATTGTGGGAGATGGGCTCCTTTTTATTTTTGTTTCCCTGGTGTCAGGGGCTGAGCACTCACAACATCCAGGCCCTATAAATGAAGCTGCAAGCCCCTGTCATTCTAAAAATCAGTGTTTTATTCCGGGGGGCTCAGTTTGTGGGCGCTTTCGAACTTGTTTTAAACTCTGTGTTCCGCAGTGTCGCTATCTGCAAAATAAAGTCTGGAGAGAGCTTCCTGTCTTCCAAGCCCGATTCAGTTGGATTTACCAACCATGGGGGCTGGGGGTGGCTCATTTTACTCCCAACTTGTTGAGATTTTTAGCCCAAATCTCTTTCAAATTGATACGAGGTGACAGCACAAGCAAGGGTTTGCTGAGGAAAAGGGTCAGCTTGTGTCTTGGCAAGGCTGCAGACTGGGAAGAGATGTTGCATATGTATTTTTAATGACCAAAGTGCATACCGTACGCATGCTTCTTAAAGCTAGACTGGAACGGCTTGTGGATAAAAATAGATTGTTGATTTAATTCACCCTAAATTTCCGTGCTGTTGGGCTGCCGTTCACTTTCCATTAATTTTCTCCTTGTTTTTGGCTGCTTTTCACCCACCGTTGACTCCGGATTAGTCCCATTGAACCGTGTCTATCTTATTCTTTGTAAAGCGCCAGGTACATCTCTGGCGCTATATAAATGCTTATAATAATAATAAATATTCAAGCCAATGACAATGGAAGGGAATTGGTGAGAGTGTTCCGTGCGCTTTGCTAGAAGTTGATTGTATCTCATGGTTGTGTGTAGCCATATGCAGGTTGCATGGTCCGTAATTTGCTTTGGCAACCCAACGAGATAAGGGGAGGTCTACGAAAAGGAATAGGAAGAGCCATCACAACGGAGACCACATTTTATCTGGTTGCCCCATTTAAAAAAAGATTGAGTAGAACTGGAAAAGGTGTAGAGAAGGGCAACAAAAATGATCAAGGGCCTGGAACAGCTTTGGTACAAAGAGACGCTCGATAGGTTGGTTGGGGGTTCTTCACTTGGAGAAGAGATGACTGAGAGGGGATAGGATAGAAGGACAGATGTTCATACAATCATGAGTGGTGTGCAACGAGTAAATAGGGAACAGTTATTTACTGTCTCAAGTAGTACTAGAACTAGGGGACGCTCCATGAAACTAAGTGGCAGCAGATAAAAGAAAGTGTTTTTTCATCCAACACACAATTAACTTGTGGAACTTCTTGCCAGAGGATGTGGCCAAGGCCGGTAGCCTAGCTGGGTTTAACAAGGATTGGATAAGTTCTTGGAGGATAGGTCCATTAACAGCTATTAGCCAAGTAGGTTGGAGATGTAACCTCTTGAGTGTTGGGAGCTGGGAGTAAACCGAGAATGGGTCTCCCCATGGTGACCTGTTGGGTACTTCTCCCAAGCAACAAAGACTGGCCACTGTCAGAGACAGGATGCTGGGCTTGATGGACCATTGGCTTGACCCAGTCTGGCACTGACTGTTCTTATCTCAAAGGCAATGCACTTAGCATATTTGCCGCCAGCACCATTTTCAAACTGGTTAGTGCCCACAGTAGCCCTTCACGTAAGACTCATTGGGTATCTTCACATGGGCAGCTGCCCCATCTCTGTCCTGCTTCTCACCCTGGCTGGGCCATCCGTTTAAAGGTGGGTCAGGCTGTCCCTGCTGTGGGGCAGCCCCACCAGCTGTGTTATGGAACATCCTAGACCACCACCAGCAGAACCGGCAGCCCAACCCTGGGGCACGGGCCGGAGGCAGAGCTGCGATGTGTCTGCTCGGTGAACGGCTGCTGCTGCAGCTCTGCTCTTGACCGGGGATTGCCCCGGGATCACCCACAACTCTAGGGTGTTGCATCTGCAACTCTATTGTTGGGGGGGCTGCAAGCAGACAAATGCGCACTCCCAGATTTGCTCCAGGAGGGAGCACCCCTGCGTCCATGTGAAAACACCCATTGAAGTGACGAAACTGGAGTGAATTTGCAGAGCATCCTATTATGTGGTAGGCAGAACGAACACCCGGTGCACAGGAAGGCTTTGGCTCCATCCCTTGCTCTGCCGCTGACTCACTGAGAGACGCTGGGCAAGTCACTCCTCCTCTTAGCCTCCCTGTCTCTGTCCTGATGGAGCCTTTTGAAACCTCGGCCCGAGACGCGCCGTCTGCTGTCCCCCAGTGGGACCCCAGAATGCGCTTCCTGGCATTGGGTTTTGTTAGTCAGGGCTGGGCTTGAATCGGCGTTTTGTCCCCTTTCAGGATTCCTCGTCGTTGTGCTCGCAGAAGGGTGGCGTCATCAAGCAGGGCTGGCTGTACAAAGCCAACCTGAATAGCACCATCACGGTTACCATGAAGGTAAGCACGGGCATCTGCTGTCCTTTCGGGGCTTGGTGTACGTTGCTGAAGCGCCTCGGCGGCACCGACTTCAGGAGGCCTCTGGCTGGGCTTGTCGGACTCCTTGGGGCTAAGTTAAAGGGTTTGAGCAGCTGTGGGTTGGGGCTGCCAGGGCTCATTAGGGCTTTAGTCTAAATACTCAGAGCTTCTGGTCACCTGATCAGCCCCAGTCTGGTCGGGACTGATCAGGTGACCGGAAGCTCTGAGTATTTAAGACTGGGCCGATCGTTTAGCTTGGGAGACCACCGGGAAGAGTCCAGGGGAAACCAGAGGGCCCAGAGAACGAGCCTGTCCAGACGCCCAGCCGGCTGCACCCGGGCTACCCGGGGAAGTGCCTGGCAAGGGAGCCAGGCCAGAGGTTCTTACAAAGGAGAGAAGCCTGGGAAATGGAGCCCACTTACAGGAGAGGACTGACTTCAGAAGGGTCTGAGGGAGAGAGGAATTGCATGGCCAGGGGGCACCCCAGGACAGGGAGCCTGTTTTACCAGGGGGCTGACCTCCCAGGGAGGAGAAGGGATGGCTTTGAAGGGGAGATCTATGGCTAACCTGCCCCTTTTGTCCCCACCTCTTGGATTGTTCTGGGGTCCAGACCCCTCTCCCGTTATCTCCCGGGACCTTTCCAGAGTTGTACGGGAAAGTTCCCCGTTCTCTGGTACAACGCTTTGCTAAATATCCAAAGCCGAGACTAATAGAACGAATGCCCCTTGAGAACAGAAGCTAAATGAAGAGGCTGAGCGTGTTTATCGCAAACCCCATGACTGCCTTCTGCAGCCGCCGCTGCCGAAGCCAAGAGGCGGAGAACAATTGAATTAACTGAAGCAGCTGCCCTCGAAAGAGACGTTGAACTATGGGTTTCCATGCTGGGGCTTGTTAAGCTAATGAGGTTGCGGATAAAATTTAGATCTAAATGTCAACGTCTGGAAGAGACCGGAGAGATGATGCAGCAACGCTGACTGCCCGTCCGTTGACCCATGTGCAACCCGGCAGACTCTAGCTAGTGGCACATCTGATAAGCGATCCAGTTGCTCTTTCAACAATTGCCTCACTGCTTGATCTAGAAGAGGGGTGAGGCACCCCCACGTCAGGGGCCGGATGTGGTCCCGGAATCCAGCTCCTATCCACTAATGAGGCTTGGGGACAGATCCATGGTCTGGAACCTCCTCTTCCTGCATGCACCCCTGCCGCCAACTTCTCTGTGGCTCTTGGAGCGTACGCCAATTTTCAGAGTGGCCCTTGGGAAGGAAATGGTCCCCCGCCCCTAGTCTAGGAGCATTCGATGGCATGGGTACTGGCCCTTTAAGATTGGCCCTGCCCATCACGCTTGGCCCTGCCTCCTTCTGGGGCTATAAGAGGAAGAGACCCAGCACTTCGGACAGTCTGTTCTGGGCTGAGCCGGGCTCATCCTGGGAGCTGTCCCTAGTCCTGGAGGGAAGAGCTAGGCTAGATGTGGAGTTAATTTCCTTCATAAAGCAGTCCCTGCCGAGAGGATGCTCAGGAGATGGCGCTGCCCAGTGGGGAGGCTCAGTTATATTTTGCTTCATCTCCAGCTTCCAGAACTGACTCCCATGCCAGAGGAAAGCTGCTGGGCTTGTTGCATCGATGATCTGATCCAGGATGGCCGCCTCCCATTTCTAGATTCCCGCTGTGCTCCCCCGAGTATCCATCCCACTCTCTAGCGATATGTTGTGACAGCCGGGGCTGCACGCAGAGAGAGAGAGTCCTATCAATAATGCAGCATATTTATGTGTGTGGCACTTTCCATGGGAAGGATGTTAAATGTTTCAGACACTTTGCATGGAGAGGGGCGTTGTATTCACTCCTCAGAAACAGAACCCTGCTCTCTAGACTGGTTGCCTGGAGGTCCCACCCTGTGCTCCGTAAAAGCACGTCTGTATTTTCCAGACAGAAGCACAGTCGTTGATATCCGGATTGCATTGGGGTTTCGCCACCGACCTGAGGGCTAAGCTAGAGTTTTGCAAATTGCAGGCTGGCGTCGCAACGTGTCTCTCCTCTGGGGCAGCCACCGCCGGGCTAGGGTTTGGGTAACTCCCAGCCTACAGGGGCTGTTTATGATGACCTCCCTTTATTCCTCCCTTCTCAGAAGCAGTCTGCTGTTTAGTCTCAGCCGGCTTTGCTTCAAGCTTCCTCTCCAAATCCCCCCTTTTACCTGGGATCAGAGCTGGTGTAAGTGTGAGGTGGACGAGGCAACCGCCCTGGCCCCCGCACCGTGTTAAGGCCTTGTGGGAAGTGTTTGCCTCTAGCGGGACAGTGGCAAGGCCCTTCGACCTTGGAGACCCTCGTGCCCAGAAACTGCTGCTCTGGAGTGACAAAGTGGGGTGCTAGGAGTCACGACCAAGAGAAATGAAGGCCCGGTACCACCCCTCCTTCACACGGGGACTCCCACTCCGACAAGCTCTGTCCTTCCTTTCTCCTGACCTCCCTGCCTCAGTGTCCCCTCAATTTCCCCGCCACCCCTTGGCCTCCTGTGACTTGATCCCCCCACCCCCGCTCTGTACATCAGGAATGGGGGGAACCGTATACCCCTCGCAGGGTCCCTTGGAAAATGAGTGCGGGCTCCGAGGGCCACAGAGAAGTTGAGGTCAGGGGTGCTTACGGGGCACACCCAGGAGGAGGAGAGTCAAGGTCATGGATCTGTCCCCTAAGGTTCTCCTCTCCGCTCCCTTACCCTGAACTCCGTTTTTCACTGCTTGGGGGTAGGAACTGGATCTGGGGTCAGATCCACGAACTGGAAAAGGGGACACATAAAAACTAGCTGCGGGTCTGAGATTGCCCATCCTCTAGATTGTAAGGCCAGCCTTGACTGGGGCCCTATTTATTGATTGGGTTGTTTTTTTTAAATTCAGATTTATACCCAGCCTTTCTGTTCAGGGCATCTTACAACATATAAGCAGAAAAACCATATATTTAAATCCCCTTAAAACCCTACTCCTGCCCCGTGGAAATCGTCCACCCAACCCCTATCCCCACCTAGCAAAGGCTTGGCCAAAAAGAGAGGTCTTACGTTGCCTCCTGAAAAAGCTCAGGCTTGGACTCGGATGGACGTCGGGAGGGGAGGGAGTTCTCTTTGTAGAGTGACTAAAAACCCAAACTGTCTGTGCTTCTCCTTGTCGGTGAGCTATGGGTCTAACCACTCAGGTGTGTAATAACGGCTTTGGGCTCTTGCAGGTATTCAAGAGAAGGTATTTTTACCTGACCCAGCTGCCGGACGGGTCCTACATTCTGAATTCTTATAAAGATGAGAAAAATTCCAAGGAATCCAAAGGCTGCATCTTCTTGGATGCTTGCATCGATGTTGTGCAGGTGAGATCGCGAGGGGGACTGGGCTGTTTGGTATCCTCTTTGGCCATGATCCATAGACCCCTTACTCCAGAGTAACCACACAAGGGTCCCTTTATTCCTCTTCCCAGCGGCAGGCTGCTATTTAATCCTGGCGGTCCTCTCAGGCGTTGCTTCAAGCTTCCTCTCCAAATCCCCCTTTTACCTGGGGCCAGAGCTGGTGTAAAGGTGGGGGCGGACAGGGCTCAACACTTTTTTATTTTACTTCTTTGTAAGTGCAAGAATCTGACTGATGTTCCCCCCCCCAACACCATCCACCCCAGCGCTGGCGGCTGACTAGGGAACTCTGATTGGGTTTGGTCTAGATGAGCGCTTGTACAGTCCGCTGTCGAATATGTCCTAACCAAAATCACAGCTTGTTGATTCTCCGATGCGCACCTGGGTTGGGTTTAAAATGGGGGAAACCTTGTGTGTGAAAATGCCTGCTTGTTGCCTGAGCCGACTGTGGGTGTTAGCAAGCATGACCGCAGCTCACTTAAACCCGCTGTGGTCTGTGGGCCGCCGTCGTGTGTGTTGGCTGGTTGCCAGATCTTACCCCGGATTGCTCCCTAGCCCGGGCCGTGATTCCCCCAGCTCAGCCATGTCAACATTTGTTCTGCAGTCGGACATGATCCTGGTCAGGTTGCCACACTTCCTATTCAGGCACCCGTTTCCCGTTGTGGATATTGTGCGGATACTCGCGAGGCCCCTTCCAAGCTTATGATTCTCGGAGAGCCCCCAATGCAGAGCTACTTTATGTTCCACCGCCGTGTCCTCTTCAGCCTTACGCTTTGTGGAGGGCGGCGGGTCTCGTCCGGAAAGCCCAGCGCTCTAGCTGCGTGCCGGGGCGAGCCGTCATGGGTTTGTCCAGTGGAGAAGGGAATGTCAAAGCGCGGCTCTCCCGGTTTTGTTTCTGCAGTGCCCCAAGATGCGTCGCAATGCGTTTGAGCTGAAGATGCTGGATAAGTACAGCCACTACTTGGCAGCCGAGACCGAGCAGGAAATGGAGGAGTGGCTGGCAGTTCTCCGGAAGATCATCCAGATCAATACGGAGAGTTTGGTCCAAGAGAAGAAGGATACGGCCGAGTCTGTACAAGGTCAGCTGTCAAAGGGAGAAAGCTTTTGGTTCAGCAGCAGTGCTGGCATCCTGCCCAGCGCAAGGATGCTCCGGCCAAAACCGGCAACTTCCTCTTTCATTCGAACCAAGCGATGAGTCAAATAGACGCTGCCATGAAAATGCCCGGTGTTCTGCCAGATGCCGGTGGTGGAGCCCGGCGCTGCTGCTGGATTGGGAACCCAGGGCAGACTCTCCAGAGTCTTGGGGCTGTTGTTAGCGACTGTCTCGGGGACAGATTTGGGGCTGGGATGTGTTTGCTAGGCGCCCGCTGGAGCTGTTGCCAACTTCTGCTTTTTATGACCCCATAGATGATGAATCCAGCAGCCAAGGGAAATCCGAAAACATTCTGGAGAGTTTAGAGCGCAGTATGCACCCGGAACTGATGAAGGTATTATCTCTGCAGCCTGATTGCGTCTGTCCCAATGGGGCAGTGTTGGCCGCTCAGGAGTGTTCCACGGCAAAGGTTAAATGCTCCCCAGGAAGGGGTCTTCAGCCGGGCTGGACGCAACAGGATGCTGCCGGCAGCTTCAGGGAAACCTCCCTGCTGCTCACTCCTGGGGTGGGGATATTGTGTTCTGTGCCGGGATTAGTTTGCAGATGGAACTTGTGTCTATAGGTGGGTTTCCCACACATGGTCCGAGACCTGACTTAGGGCTGCAGAGACCACAGTCCGGAACTCTCCTAGGTCCAGTGCGGGGAGTCAGTGACTTGGCTCTAGGTGTTAAGAAGCCAGGCCTGAACCCCGGTGATCTGGTAGAGCAGGGTGGGAGCGAGGCAGCGGTTGCAATGAGGTGATGTGGGAGCAAGGCAGGGCGAAGCAGGGACAATGCGGACCCTAACAAGAGTCCACGTCCCCAGTTCAAGTAGCCATCCTGCTGCCCGAACTAGCTTCCTCGTTACATCGAGGCCGCGCCGAGGAACGTTCTCAGGAGAAGCCTCTGTCTCAGTGTTGTAACTGAAGCCGTGAGCGGAGACGCTTGCCCTGGTAGCTTAGAGAAGGGAGGTGGATAAGTTTGGCTTTTCCAGCAACCTGAGATCCCAATGGCTTCACCCACGTCTGGTCGGGGATGGGCCAGCGGGCAGCAACTAGCAGCGAGGTGGCCGTGTGGAGCACTGTTACTTAGCAACCGCACTGGCCCTTGGTCATGTTTGTTTGATGGGTGACATGTTCATCGACTCAATGGGTGTCTTTAGATGGACCTTGGGGGGGTGGCTCGCCCCATGTCCCCCCCCGACCTGCGCTGGGTTCACACGGACTTGGTTGCTGCCATCGTCTCCCTGCACGGTGCCCCCTCCCCCACAACCATAGAGATGACCTGACGCTCTAGGCTGCTGGCCACAGCTCTGTGGCGTTGCCTGGAGCAACCCCCGGCAGAGGGCAGAGCTCCAGCAGCCGTCCGCCGAGTAGATGGACTGCAGCTCTGCCCCAGCTTTGGGCGGGGCGTGCTGCTAGCGGTACTCTACGATGTTTTGGAGCGCCGCAAACAAAGCTGGAGCAGAGCAGGGAGCACGTGCTCCACCTGCACATCTGGAAGCCCGCCTTTAGACGGACGGGCTGCCCGGGTGCAAGGCAGAGCAGATCTGTGGGTGTCGTCCATTGAAAAGCACCCAATGTGTCAGTCCGGGGCCCCTAGAAGACATGAGCGTTGTTTTTCTCTGATACTGTCTGCCTCCTAAAAATCTGTGCCTTGAACCATAAATCCTAGCGTGTCTCCCCCGAGTAATGACCGTGCTTGTCTTGTTCTCTAGTATGGAAGAGAAACTGAACAACTTAACAAGCTGAGCAGACATGACGGCAGACAAAACCTCTTCTCCTTCGACTCCGAAGTCCAGGTAATTCTTTCCCCCCCGTCACCAGAATCCTGCCAGCTTTCAGCCTGTTTTGTATCCACAGACGATGTTTGCATTTTTGGACAGTTACACAAATACACTCTTCAACTGAACTGAATATTTGCATCTCTTCATGGTCCGTTTTATCTTGTTTTGGCTATTTTTGTATTTCGGTGACTTTGTTTTGGTTCAAAAAGCAGCTTGTTTTTTCTCTCGGTTTCTTTAAAGAGTATTTGCATCCGAACGTATAATCTGTGCGGGGTGATTTGCAGTTGATAAGAAAACTATAAAGGGACACAAGCTTTGACTGTCGGGAGCTGAGAGGGGACGGCAGGAAATGGCTTATCCCATTTTGTGTCGGTCTCTGAAGCGACCGAGGATGGCCGCTGTCGGAGACAGGATACTGGGCTTAACGGACCATTGGTCTGACCCAGTACGGCACTGACTACGTTCTTAATATTTCCTAGTCCTTGATTTTCTGTCCACAATCAAATGGATCTGGCGTGTGAGAATCTAGGAGGCTATGTATCTATTCTGATATGGCAGAAATAATGTCATTAGGGGTGTTAACAAAGAAGGCAACAGCCTGCTGGACTCCATGCAACCCCCCACTCAGTTTTTAGTGCAACGAACCTTAGACGGGCAGGTGATCCCTCGCCCCCTTCCCCTCCGAGAAGCGGTCGCTCCTCAGACACGCCAGGCTTTTCCCTGCGACTCTGTGGTGCTGTATGCCTGCAAAGTTTGTGCAACCTGACAGGATTCAGACACGTGGGTGCACGTTTACCCCAATTAGCCAGCATTAGCCCGCATGCTCCCAGACCCCACTGGGAGTGGGGGGAGTGGGCAGCGGGGGCAAACCTCTGGCTAACTCCTAATACGTGGGCAGGTTTGCCCCCAGCTGGTGTGGGCAATTGCGGGTTATTGTATCATTGGGTAACACCCTAAGTTTCTTGACCCAAACCAAACTTTTCTCTTGGATTTGTTTGGACTCACGGGGAGATGACCGTATCAGACACGAGGGTTGTCTTGTAGCAAGTCCTCTTGGTAAATCTCCCAAACCCTAGTCCTTGGGTGCAAATCTGGGGCATCCTTAGATATGCAGTCCAGAGCATCCAAGATCTCTTTTGTTATTTCCCTCCCCAAATGGTTTGGCTCTAATTTAAATTAAATTGTGCTCTTTCATGGTACACAAAGACTTCCATTCATCCAGCACAGCCCAAGCACAGCAGGCGCTCAGCATATTTTAGATTTATTTACATGCTTGGTAACGATCTGACTTTGATGGGGGACTGAGTCCCTTAGGACAAGAGCTCTTCTGTCCGCTAGAAGGAGAAGCGTCATTTTAACTAAACGGTGTCTGCCAAGATCTCTCAAAAGAATAAAACGTTGTCTCCCCTCCCTTGTCTTTCCTATATTGTAAGCCCCTTGGGGCAGGGATCTGTCTTTCTAATTATGATTGGCCGGTGCCAGGTACATTCCTTGTGTCTAAATAATGAATAATAAGCATCGACCATTTTAGAATATTTTGTTAAGTGTGTTCGCGGCACGCCGGTTCCTTTGGGACTCTAGCAGACTCCCACTGGGTCGGGGGGATCTCCAGGGAGGTTGTACCAGATGGGGGGAATAATTTTGCAGGCTCCCTGTGTGTGAATGTACGTTCATGCAGACGTATTTATGTGCATGCCCATAGTAACTTTTGATCCTGCAGGCCAGTTTCAACCAAGGGCAGAAGACCCAGCCATATTCAAAACTGCTTAATAACAGATGCCCCAGGAATGGGAACAAGGCCTCTTTTAAAATTATTTTTTAGCTACAATGCCCCCTTTACCTACACTGAGCACTGCTCCTCCTCTAGGAAACCAGGTTTCTATGTTCTCGGTGCTTCTGCATAGTGCGACTCGTTTTTCTTCATTTTCAAGAACTCATGCTCTTTGTTTCTTAGAGGCTGGACTTCTCTGGGATCGAGCCAGACGTGAAGCCATTTGAGGAAAAAAGCAGCTGGCGCTTCCTGGTGAATTGCCACGACTTGGCCTTCAACCTCCTTGCTCACATGAATGACCGATCTGAGGGCCCGCCCACAAACGTATGCATTTCCAGCGGAGGGATCGGGTTTTGCCCTGTAGCTTTGCTTTGGCCGGTATAGCTACTGTAACGCAAACCTATTCTGTAACTGGTGCTGGATGTTTAAAGAAATGAGACTGGATCCTCTGACTCCCACTCCCCCCCCAACCCCGCATTGAGTCCTGATTCTAATCACTATTCGATAGGCTTCGCCTTGTTTTAGTGGCTGTCTGTGATCACATGATTCAATTTCAATCTCAAAATGCGGTCGCATTAAATCTCAAAATGGGAACCGGCTCAGATGCCACAATAGGCCTATTTTCAGATTTCACTCCATTCCTGGAAGTTTCAAGTAACTCGCTTTGCAGATTTTCACAACTATAATGGAGGAATGGGGGGTGGGCTCTGAGAACCTGCTGTGATTCTTGGACTCATAGAATTATTGGGAATTTTGGGTGTTGAAGGGCTCCAGTATCAGGCTCTGGATTAGTAGGGATTTTCGCCCTTTGGACAAAACACTGGTTCATAAGCTTCAAGTTGTGCTGCAGAGTGTTTGGCATTGGGCATCCTTATCACCAGTTCTAGCTTCCTCTGGTGGCTTAGTCGACTTGAATCTTGTTGAACTAAAAATAGATGAGTTCACCATCCCCCCCCATCCTGCCTTGCCAAGCGCTGCCGCTGCAGCGCTAAGTACACAGCGTGAGCTGAGGGCTTGGGTTGCTGGCAATGCAGTTCCCCCCCAGGACACTTATGAAAAATGCATATTCCGGGGCCTGCCTCAGGCAGGCCCTGCAACATGGATTTTTCATGGCATCCCTGGCAATCCTAGCTGTGGGACTTCTTTCACAAAGTGCTCCCAGCAGGCGGCTGGCATCGGCTAACGCTGTTCTCTGTGGAACCTCCACTCCGGGTCCTGGAGGAATGTTTCGGGGTCTGACGCCAGCAGCTCAGAGTTGATTGATTTGGGCTTTTGCATTCGAGATGAGCAGGGTAAAAAAGAGTCGTCTTTCAGCCGTTTGGCTAAATGGCCTGTTCGCTCTCTGTTGATTTTTAAGGGGATTTGCCTTAATCAGATGATCTAGAGGCAACTGTCTTCCAATTCCCAGGTGGAGCCATTTTTTGTGACCCTGGCGTTGTTTGACATCAGAAACAACTGCAAGATTTCAGCTGATTTCCACGTGGACTTGAACCCGCCCGTTGTGCGGGAAATGGTGCTGGGAGGCGCTGCCCAGGCAGCCAGTGATGGATACGCAAAGGGGACCCCATCTAATGAGCACTTAATGAATGGGATTGCGGAGTCTCGTCTGCACTACATAAAGCAGGTGAGGAATTCATCTCTCCATCACTCTACGTGCCAAGCAAAAAGCACGTCAGCGCACTGTCAGTTCCTCTTGCAGGAAAATCAACAGTGTAATCATAATTAATCAGCCCTTGCTCGTCGCAGAGCATGGGGGCGCGGATGGAAATATTTTTCAGGATAACAAATCTCATTTTCTGGCTAGTACTTTATAAGCAGGAGATCGTTGATGAAGCAGGGTTCCTAGTTTTCTCTGCCAGTGAGTTTTTACAGGCAGAAATTTCCCTGAAAAAAATGGATTATTACATTTGTTTTACATGCTTTTCCAGCAAAAAACACCAGCATTCCTGTTTTCCCAGAGAAAAACATGGAATTCCAGGTTTTTCTGGGAAATTTTCACCTGCAGAAACTCACTAGCAGAGAAACTAGGAACCCTGCTTCATGAGCAATCTCCTGCTTATAAAGGAGTGGCCAGAAAATGGGATTTGTTATCCTGCAGAATATTTCCATCCGTGCCCCCAACATTTTATCCTTAATTTGAGACACACAGGATTATTTTTTTTCCAAATTATTTCTAAAGTAAAAAGAATTGGTGGTTTTTGGACCAAAATGGGAGCTTTTCTTTTCAACTGCATGATACATGTTTACACGATGGCTATGTAATTGACCAAGAACTTCCACGATTCTTGATGGGATTGATTCGTCAATATCCATTCCATGCTGCAGTGTACTGGCAGACACTTTCCCCATTTCAATTAACTGCAATCTTTTCATTTTGGCAGTCTGGAAAAATTTGAGTGGAGTGAAGCAAAAGTTAAGCTGAGAAGAAAACTAGTGGAAAATGAATTTGGTATGTTCAGCTTTTGGTGAAAATGACACTTTCCTGGCACAAAACCTTTGCCCAGACATTTTGAGAGCTGGTCAGAAAAATTAAAGAATGCAGAATTTTTTTTCCTGCATGAAAATGTTGAAATCCAGCTGTGAGCTCCGCTCACTCCGAACCATTTAATAGTTGGAATGTACCCAAGGGAATTAGGTGCACATCTACCAGTGAGTCAATGGGAATTCTAATGCCCTTTAATCTCCTTTGAAAATCCCTGCTTGTATTTTTAAACAAATGCTGCCGCTTTTCCTTGAGCAGGATGAATGCTTGATTCTCGTGAGCCCATGAGAATCTTATGCTCTGCTTTGCCCTGCAAAGCCTGGGGCAGAATCTGGCCCAAAGTGTTTCTGAAATTCGGTGCAGCAACTTCATCCTTCAGCCAAATTCTGAGCCCCTGCATTTCCTTGGCAGCCTCTGAGGATTTAGTTGCCCCTAAATATCCAGCAGGGTGTATCTCGTATCCCCTCCGTGAGCTTGGAGCCCATGAAAACTAGGTGGAAGGTGACAGATGCCATAAGGAGATTGAGTGTGTGTCGGCAGGTGAGCGAAGGTGATAAGCTCGCTCCTGATTGTAACCAAAGCCGACAGCTTCCAGGGGTCACTTTGCGTATTTCCCCCACCTGTTAGCATCCCCGCTTGTTCTCTCTGATACTCTCTTCAATTAAGGGGATTTTCTCCGTGACGAATCCTCATGCTGAAATCTTCCTCGTCGCCCGGGTGGAGAAGGTGCTGCAAGGAAGCATCACGCACTGCACGGACCCCTACATCAAAAACTCGGACCCTGTGAAGGTATCGGATAGGGTTGTGTACAGGGAGTCCTCTTAAAGGAACCCTGTCTGCTTCTGCTGTGAGAGTTTGCAACTGCTTCCCTCTGCTGAACTGTGACGCAGACGTGTGAAACCTGCACTCGCGCAGACACACACACACTCTGCAGGTTTCTTTGCTTTGTGGCAAACACTGGGATTTTCCAGTGCAGCTAATATGGCTACAGCTGAGAGTGTTTATAATCCTATCACTTTCCAGCATCTTGGGTGTAAAACAGGGAAGGATGGAATGTGTCCCCTCCCCTCCTCCTTAATTTCACACCTCCATAGCCCCCAGAGCAGCATACCTGACTGCAGAAAAATAAAAGGAAGTATTTTTTCACTCAAAGCACAATTAACTTGTGGAACTTGTTGCCGGAGGATGTTATGAAGGCCAGGAGCATAGCTGGGTTTAAAAAAGGGTTGGATAAATTCTTAGAGGATAGGGTCAAGAATGGCTATTAGTCAGATTTCAACATCTAAAAACCTTCGCTTTTAAATTCACAGTTAAGGTGAATTAGTAAAAAATAATAATTTCACTACTCTATCACCTAAAACTATATTACTATTATAATACATCCTTTTCACCTACATCAGTAGTACTCCATCTCATACCTTTCATTAACAACTTTGTCTAGATCAGTCTTCTCAACATCGTAACTCACATTCTGCTTTAAATATCATCAACGTTATAATATAAACAAAATATTGCCACCACTTCACCATCTCTACTAATTAATAAATTCATTTCCATTCAAATGCCTTAACAAGTGAACTACTTCTTACAGTGTATCAACTTGTATTTCATTTCTCAGTTTGTATCATTTCTGGACCAAACGATACAATTTCAACGTGAAAATTAACTCGTTAAGGCATGACTTTGATCGAAAAGTTTGGATTTTTGTGAAATCATACCAGTGATTACTGTGCTTGAATTGTCAAGCACTCTAGAGCCACACATTATTAAGTGTGCTTAATAAAAGCTGCCACAGCCTGATAAAGTCTGAGTCGAAACCCAGACGTTCAGTGACTAAAAAACGGCCATGTTAAGTATAGGGGAAGAAACAATGAGATTGCTCTCTCAGCGGAACTATAATTCGTCAGGCTGTCGCACCTCTATAATTGGTCAGGGGGTGAGACTGACAGTCGGCAGTTGGGAGTGAACAACAGGAAATGGATCACTCTGTTACGACCTGTTGGGCACTTCTCTGAAGCGACCAAAGCTGCCGCCATCAGGGACTGGGCTGGATGGGACATTGGTCTGGCCAGGCCATTCTGCCCGCCATTGGTATTTGAATGTCATGGCAAGGGGTTGAGTGGCTCCCATTGGAGGGTTGGGGGCTGAAGGAGAAGAGTGTCTTACACACCAATTTTGCACTGGTAGTTCTCTTCTGGTCACGGTCACAGCTGATGGCAGTCCGGCAGGCACGGCAGAGTTCTCTTAGCTCTTCCAAGAGGCATGCTCCATATCACTATGAGATGGTGGGGTCCCTCCCCAAGAGAACTGTAGCACTTGTATCCTTGTGCTCTGGAGAACCTAAAGGGCGCGTCGCATCATCCGCCTTCCCCCTGTTTTTCAGACGGCCCAGAAAGTCCACAAGGTGGCGAGACAGGTGTGCAGCCGTCTTGGGCAATACCGCATGCCCTTTGCTTGGACTGCCAGGTGAGTCCGATCGAGATGCTCACTCCGCTCGTTGATATCACAGATATTGGTCAATCCTGACGAGAGGCGATGAGCCAGGAGGTCAGGAGAGCTGGGCAGCAAGACTGTTGCGATCTTCCTCTGAAGTGTCTGATGCCTGGGGGGGGTGGTTGGTGGCAGGATGGCAAGACAAACGGGATCATGGTTCTGATTCAGCCTGGTGCTTCCTACTGGCCCGTTTCGAAAGTCAGGCGATGTAATTCAGTTTTGCAGACCACACTCCTAGGGTTACCACCCTTCTGGGGTTGATCTAGAGTCTCTGCGTTTTACACCGTCATCTCCAGCCTCTGAGTGAAGCTCCATCTCTCCAGAGACTCCCGGATAACCCAGATATATTGGGGGGGGGGGAGGCAGCATGGGGTGAGACCACATCAGAGGGCTCTGTTTCTGACATGGCTCCTCCCCCTGTGAGCCACGAGACTCCAAAAGGGGTGTGGCTATGCCAGAAGAAGGCCAGCCGACTCCTTTTACTCCACCCCTTTTTGCCATAGCAGCCCCTCCCCTTAACCTCGGGGAAGGTGGCGACTTTACATCCTCCCTGCAGGCACCCGTCAACGGTACCGGAAGTCATAAAATCAGGACAGAAATGCTATCTGCGATTCACGGCCCCCTCCCGCCAGACTCTATGGAATCTCTATTCTTCCCCAAGGACTGCGGCTTAACTGGATTCCCCTAATGTTCGGTGGCTGCACGCGCCATGCCGGACTCTGTTTTGTGTAACGCCACCCGCTCTGCTGTCTGTGAGGGACACTCAGTTCTCACTGTCCGCTGTCCCTACAGCCAGTGCACACTCGGGCCTGTTGGCCCTAAGCCAAGAGAACCAACGTAGTGACCCATACTGCCGGTTCTGGGCCGTGATGATATGCTAATGTCCAGCACGTGGCACGTTGTCTTGTAGCTGCGTTTTCCAGGGGGTAGTTTCAAGACTATGTTGAAACACTTCACGACTTTGTCCCTTAGAGTGTGGTTCATCCATGTGTACGACATGACTCAAAACTGGGCTTCGGTGGGATTATCTTACTGTCAAATTTCTGCCCCACCCTTCTCCACCGAGGACTCCGCATGGTTTACAGACAGTGACCGCACAATCAAAGTAACCCCAGCCCCCTTCTCAAAGTATAATACGGTCTATAAATTACAGATTAAAAAACAATTTACAATCTGCCCCCCTTCCCTTTGCACCTGTTTCCCCCTCCCAGGGTGGGGTAGTCCTGGCATAAACCCCCATGACTTTAGCCCTCTCTCACTTCCACCCCTCCCATCCCCAAGCACTCCTCAACCTCCCATATAGGGCGTCTTTAGACATAACAAAGATCGGGTGTCAAACCCCCTAAGCACGTGTTTGACCGTTGTGTGTGAGCACCAGAACAATCCCAACCCCAGCTTGGCCACCCGTGGAACATGCGATGTGAACACCATTGCATCACAAGGATAATTTGCGTGTTCTGGCTGAACACGTGGCCAACGTGGTATCTCACGATATCCCGTGGCGTGTTAGCAGGGACAACACAGGGAACGAGGCGGCAGCACTTGCGTGCTGAGATTGGGTGGCGAGCAAAACACCGATTTGCCCCAAGCTGGGCTGTGTGTCTAAGCAGTGTCACATGGTGAACATGGGGCCAAACTGGTCTTCATTATCTAGGTCAAAACACACGTTCAGACCCCCATTGTCATTATGTCTAAATACACCCTGTGTCTCTCCCTAAAAGCCTCAACACCCTGGTAACAAGAGGGAAAAGCAGGACATAGCGAAGTGCGGTTGGCACCTAGGCTTTGTGGACTTCAATTACACTCCGAGGCCTTGATCCAAGCCTGCTGCAGTCGCTGCTGGAAAGATCAGCTCTGGATGAAGTTTATTATGAGCTGTCCTCCTGGAGAGCTTGTTAACCGCGAGGCAGAACATGTGCCGCACTGGCAGCGGTTTACATCTTGGGGAGGACTGGCGGGGTGCGTGCGTGGAACCAGTGTGCAGTTAATGTGGGCAGCCCTCGGGCTTGAAGAAGCAGCTTCCCAGAAGGTTCTAGAGAGAGCTGCTTGCTGGCTTTTCCAAGTGAAGGGGAAATGGGAGGAGGGACCAGGTCTTATTAAAAATGTGCATATTCCTCTGCTTGGGTGACCTTCGTTTCCTTAATTGCACGGGCTTCATGAATCCATTCAGAAGTACAGGAAGGTTGATATCGGAGAAGCTGAAAACCTTTGCCAAACTGCATGTCCTTCAGTAAAGCACTTTACTGCCCCTATAATCCATGCTCGAGAAAAGTGTCAAACCTTTATCTTTCCAGACCAGTTTTCAAAGACTCCCAAGGGACCCTGGATCTGGAAGGGAAATTCTCCCCCTTGTATAAACAGGACAGTGGCAAGCTGTCGACCGAGGATCTTCTGAAGCTGTTGGCGGAGTACAAGAAGTAAGTTCAAGGAGCTGGGAGGGAGGCTGATGGGGCATTTTACCTAAAGCTCCCCCAAACTAGAGCATCTTCGAGTTGGAAAGCACCTTGAAGGGCATCTAGTCCAGCCCCCTGCTTGGAGGAAGTACGAGTACAACATTCCCTGTCCAGCGACGAGGAGCCTGTGACCTGCCTCCTTTTCCCATTGCCAAATAGCTCGTTCGTGATAGCTGACGGAAGCCTACCTTCTCATTTTGCCGCAAAATGAAATTTCAGCTGAAAAATTGGATTTTTGAATGCCCAGAAAAGTTCATCAGAATTCTGTTGTGCTTTCAAAAAAATGTTAACAAAAGAGGGGAGTTGTGAAAATTGAATTCCAACATTGAACTTGTGACGCTTGTTAACATTTGGAACCATTCCTCATATTTTCTGTTTAAATGATGCATCCTGACATTTGGAATTTTTACATTTAAAAAAAATGTTTAACTTTGAAATTTCAAAAACCATTTGGAATTTTGCAAAAATGGCACCTTTTTCTTTTCAGTCAGCTCTCCATTTTGAATATCCATGTGACTGTGAGTGTGGTAACAGTCTCTATCTATACCTCATCCTTAGGCAAACTCATTGCCTCCCATGGCTTCCAATACCACCTCTATGCTGATGACACTCAACTCTATCTCTCTACTCCCTCTCTCTCTCCCTCTGTTCAAGCTCGTCTCATCAACTGTCTCTCTGACATCTCTACCTGGATGTCTCAACGTCAACTCAAACTCAACATGGCTAAAACTGAACTCCTTATCTTCCCCCCTCATCCTTCCTCTCCTTCCTCACTGTCAATAACTATTGATGGAGTCACCATCCTGCCTGTCCCCCAAGCCCGTAGCCTAGGCTTCATCTTTGACTCAGCCCTTTCTTTTAAACCCTACATTGACTCTGTTGCTAAATCCTGTCGCTTCTCCCTCCATAACATTGCTAAGATTCGCCCTTTTCTCTCTGTCTCGTCTGCCAAAACTCTTGTTCATGCTCTGGTCATCTCTCGCCTCGATTACTGTAACCTCCTTCTCACTGGCCTTCCCCGGTCTCACCTTTCTCCCCTCATCTCTGTCCAAAACTCTGCTGCCAGGGTCATCTACCTCGCCAGTCGCTTCGACCATGTGCAGCCCCTCCTCTCTTCGCTTCACTGGCTTCCCCTTCCTGAACGAATCCTGCACAAGCTCCTAGTCTTCACCTATAAAGCTCTTCACAACCTTGCTCCCCCCTACCTCTCTGCACTTATCGCCCTCCATACTCCAGCCCGTGCACTTCGCTCCTCCTCTGTCCCTTCTCTCACCCTTCCACGCCTTCCCTGCTCCCCTAAGCGCCTTCGTCCCTTCTCACTTGCTGCCCCCCATGCCTGGAACTCCCTCCCTGTCCACATCCGCCTTGCCCCCTCCCTTCATACCTTCAAATCTCTCCTTAAAACTCACCTCTTTCGCTCTGCTCTGTCTGACTCTTTATCCTGCTGAGCCACTATTCCTATACCTACGATCGGTTTACCCTTATCCTTGCCACATGGACCTGCCTGCTGTCATTCTCATCGTAACCAAGCCAAGTACGTGCACTTGAGACCTCGCATCTTCATGAATGTTAGACCCCTTGTCTCTCCCTCTGTTCCCCTTCCTAAGTCTCTCCCCCAGCTCCTGTCTCTCAGATTGTAAGCCCTAGGGGCAGGGACTGTGTCTATTTTATTACTTTGTAAAGTGCTAGGTACACTGCTGGCGCTATATAAATGTTTGTTAATAATAATAATAATAACAGGCTAACAGAATTTTAGGTGTCGTTTCTATTGACACCTACAAGCGCCAGGTACATTGCTGGCGCGATATAAATGCTTATTATAATAATAATAATTAATGCAGTCCCAGGGTCAGTTGCACGGTGCTGATGTTTCCAAGACTGATGAGTTTGTTGCTTTCTTGTTTTTAAATACAGGCCAGAAAAAACAAAGCTCCAGGTGATCCCTGGCCAGCTCACTCTCACACTCGAGGACATTCCGCTGGACTTCTCAAGTAAGCACGGCAGACAGGGAAATAAAGCTTAGCAGCGCAAAGCTTCTATGTAGCATTTCCCAGTATTAATGATAGTTAATGCTGCTCTCTCTGCTCGCGCTCTGCTGGAGGAGCTCTTCCTCCCCTCGTGCTGCTGCTGGCACGGTGCTGCTTTAGCGGGCTCCTTCCCAGCCACGTGGGGCTGCTGAGAAGAGGCAGGGCGTGCAGCCGCGGCTCGGGACAGGTTGCCCCGCCGGCAGCACCGCATCCCGCTGCAGCTGCCAATGGGTTACTTAGGACAGCAGAAAAACTTATTCAGGGAGGGGCCACTGCCAGGCTTGGGCGCTCAGGACTTACACCCCCAGGTCCTGCCCTGACGGTGCCCCTGGTTTCGGCTGCGGGGGTGGGGGTGCCCGTGTGAACGCCGTGGCAGGTGGGGGGGCGGCATCCATGGGAACACCATTGGGGGGGGGGGCGTGTGTGCTCCCGCGCTCCACCCTCCTCCATTCACCGAACACCCACGGAGCAATTGGCCAGAACGGCAGTTGCTCCACCGGTGGAGATGGGTGTGCGCCCATGAGAACGGCCACCCACGAGCCACACCCCCACTGCCACCTCACACACACACACCCCCCCCCCGCTGCACCCACCGAGGTCCATGTGAAAACGGCCTTAATCTTTTCTCAAGAATCTCTGCCTCTTATTTTGCAATCCACCACGAGCTCGGATTTAACCCTCCTGGGAGTGGATTGTCCCACATCTGCCTAATGCGGGGGCTGGACCTTTTCCTCTCAAAGAGTGATTTTCAAAGGGGTGTGTGGAAATTATTCTGCTAGCATGTGAAAAGGAGCACGGCTTGCAAGCTCCTAGCTCTCGTCTGACTGAGGACTAGGGAGAATTTCCAAAATGGTAGCGGGGAAGAGTGTTGGGCAACAAGGGGCAGTAGGGGAGCCACCAATGCAAATTTTTAAGGAATACTTATGGAAAATTCATGTTGCAGGGTCTGCTTCGACCTATGGTGCCAAGGCAGGCCCTGCAACATGTATTTTCCATAAGTGTCCTTAAAACGTTTGCATAGGTAGCAACCCTAACCAAGGGGGAGGCTGGGACAGGGGACGGCACACGGGGTGTGTACGGGCCGATACCACAGATCAGTGGAAATGCGGAGCACAGTTTTAAAAGGTCTGAGACCCTCTGCTCGAAAGTCTTCAGTGCTGACTGGCTGCTGACAGGATATGGGCTGGAGTGGGGCCCCCGGTCTAACCGGGTCAGAACTTCTCTCCCTGCCCGTCGTCGCTGTGCTTGGTGTCTGACCTAGTTATCCCTTCCCCTTCCAGACTGCGTTACCACCGCCTACGTCCCCATCAAGCCTTTCGAGAAGGGCAGCGGCAGCGTCGCCGCGGAGGTGGAGGAGTTTGTCCCCGACGTTGCCAGATACTGTTACCCCTTCACCGTCTACAAGAACCACCTCTACATCTACCCCTTGCATTTGAAATATGACAACCAGAAAACCTTTGCCAAGGTGAGTCCTGCGGGGCACAGGCCCATCTGGTCGGGCTGCATTCCAAATTCTGAATTTCCGATTAAACTGGATGAAATAATAATACAAATTTCAAATGCGTGTGTGTGGGGGGTGTCCAATTGGAATATTTTCCAATCAGAAAATCTTTTAAAAAAAACACAACCTCTTCCTTTTTCGACGAAGTGTCTGCGAAACTGGAACGGTTGTTTCAGTTTAGCTTAACGGTGCGGGGACTCGTTGTGCTGGAGACGGCTGCACCGAGGAGCCTCTTTACCGCTCATTCCTTGCTGTGCGCCTTCACCTGGCCCCGCTGCCATTCTGGGGCCAGGGGTGACAAGAACTTGTGTCTGACCAGGCCCAGCCTCCAAGATGGACTTCTCCGAGTTAGCCACCGAAGGCTGAGCCAGGCCCTCCACTCCCCCGTTGCTGGGCTGAGGCTGTGTCTGCAGCAGTATGAGCATCTGTGGGGGAACCAAAACCCCTCAAGACCCTCAGACTGGCACTGCCCGCCCCCCAAGTCCTTCAACAGCCACACTCAGCAGAGCTGCTTCTCCTCCTCTTTCCTCCAGCACAAGGGAGAGAGACTGAGCTCCGTCAGCCTCACGGGGAAGAGAAGGGGTGCAAGTTATAGGGAGAGAAGAGGCAGGCAGCCAGGGGAGAGGCGTGAGCTCACCTAACATCTGAAGCAGGCACGGGGTGCAAAATCACACACATACCCAAACTGAATAGCGGGAACATCGATGTCGGGTTCATTTTCTCTGCACTTCTCGATTCCAGGCGAGAAACATCGCCATCTGCCTGGAATTCAGGGACTCGGATGAAGGGGACGCCAGGAGCTTAAAGGTCAGTGCCTGAATGTGCAGAGGCGGCTGGGTTCCGCAGCAAGGCCTCGATCCTGCCACCGCTTAGGGATGCGGGAGCTGTGTGGAGGAGCGGCAGGTTGAGAGCCCTCTGCTGCCTCAGGAGTCTTAGGGGGCCTGTGTGTTTGGTCTGGGCCGCAGGATTGCAGAATGGGGGGAGACGGAACCAGGACCTCATTGCCCCTCTGCCGCTCTCCGTGTGCGAATGGGTGCAGGGGGAAGACACCGGCTCTGCTCCCTAGCAAACGCAGAGCACTGGAGGAAGGCCCAGGCCGCCTTCCAACAAACAGTTAATTCAGTGCCTTACTCCTGAAGTGTTCACATGAACGGTAGCACTAACCTGGCATTAATCAGGAGCAGGAAGAGAAGAATGTACTTTGGTTTGTATTTCAAAGNGATTTCTGGGTGCTGCAATGCCTGCTGGGCCTTTCTGGGCGCGGGCGTGCACCTTTGGCTTGTGGCTATGGGGTGGGGCCCTGCTCACCTGGAGGGGCTTTCTGGGCGCTGCAATGCCTGCTGGGCCTTTCTGGGCGCTGCAATGCCTGCTGGGGGATTTCTGGGTGCTGCAATGCCTGCCTGGAGGTTGATGCAGGACTACTTTGTTTTAAGCACCAGGCACAACTGAGCATTATTTTTTAAATATGGCACTCGGAGTGCTTTACATAGAACTAATTAACAAAACTTTTAAGCCTCACAACAACCCTGTGAGGTAGGTTAGGCTGAGAGAATATTGTGACTGGCCCAAGCTCACCCAGGGAGTTTTTGGATAAGGCAACACTTGAACCAGGGCCTCCCCCTACCTCCTAGTCCAGGTACTGCACACTTAGCCGCTACACCACACCCAGCAGCTATGCTAAGATGCAGAATAGGAGGGCAGTCCAAAAATATCCACACCTTTCACGCCCAAAATTGTTTATTGATTTATCTAGAAAGTATTGGGTGGCATCTGGATGCCTCATCTGAGATGGGGGCTCCAGTCTACTGGGTGCTGCATAGACACGCAGGAAGAGACCGTCCTGCCCTTAGATACTGACAATCCAAACAGATAGAAGGGGGAAGGGGAGCCAGAGACAGGGAGTGATTTTCCAGGCCCCACAGCCCGTGGGTGGCAGAGAGCGGAGCACAGGCCTCCTCCTCAGTCCCCAAGCTGGCACCCAGACTCGCTTTGAATTGACCCCATCCCATCTGTTCCAGTGCATTTATGGGAAACCCGGCGGCTCCCTCCTGACGGACAGCGCTTACGCCACCGTGCTGCACCATAATCAAAGCCCCGAGTTCTACAGTGAGGTAAATAGAGAGGCTGGAGTTCGGCCTTTCGTTCCGCCTACAAGCGGAACCGTGTCGGAGTTCTGGTCACCTCTGTGTCTCATTAGATGGGGATGTGGGCGAGGACGCTTTCCTCAACGGGGCCATTGGCTTTTCAACTTTTCTCCCAGTTTGGATTTGTGTTGCATTGTCTTTCATCGTCAATGGCCTTTTTAAAGCCGGAGGGCTCTGTTGGCAACGGAGCGCTAACACATGAGCGTACGGCAGCGGTTGGGAACCCCAGGCCCGGGGGCCAAATGCAGCTTGTGGCTAGTTTTTATGTGGCCCGTGGATCCGGTTCCTACTCCCCAAACCCTAAAAAACTGAGCTTGGGCTAAAGGAGTAGAGATGGGGGCAGGCACACAACCATGATCTGGGCCCTCCTTTTCTTGAGTGCCCCCCATAAACACCCCCTGCCCCCAACTTCTGTGTGGCCCTTGGAGCTTGGACATTTTTAAAGTGGCCCCTGGGGGGGAAAGGATCCCCACCCCCCCGGCATCAGGAGTCTCTACTGTGGAGCACAAAAATAGCTTAACCATTTGGTCCTGAAAATTACAATTCCTGTCAGACCCAAGAACGTTGGGACCCTGTTTAAAATGGCGGCATGAATCGCTGCAGACTCTTCCCGAGCCCCGTGGGGCCCCCGTGTTTGAGGTTTACATCCGGCCTTCTCTCACTCATGCTGCCACTTTCTGGTTTATCCCCGACCTCTATGGGGTTGCTGAGGGGTCACTGTCAGGGCTCAGCCTGGGTTGTGGGCAGGCTCACAGGATCGGGGCCCCAAGGCAGGATCAGATCCAAGCTGACAAACAGGCAGAATTGGGTCCAAAGGGGCCAGGAACCAGGTCAGTGCACACACGTAAACAAGAGCCAACTGGGTCAGAGCACAGACAGAACCGCTTCCTCTGGGCCGCCTTTTATACCACCAGCAGCCAATCCCATGCACAGGGGGCGTGGCTTTTCATAGCCCCCAGAACTGAGCCAGCTTCTGGAGGTCACAGTAGTGCCAGGGGTCAGGCTGCTAAGCTGGGAACGCCAGGAACGCTAGTTTGAGGCCAGAGGGTCTGATAGCTGCACGGTTCCTGGGTCTGACCCTGAGGACAATAAAACTTGGGTAGCTGGGGGGGGTTTTGGTTTTTTTTTTTTTTTAAACAAAAGTTTCTAATGCAACCGGTCAGTTTCAAATACAGCCTCATCTGTCATGGTATCATTTTAGATTAAAATTGAGCTTCCAATTCACCTCCATCAAAAGCATCATTTGCTTTTCACCTTCTATCATGTCAGCTGTGAAATTAACACAAAGGGGACAGCGAAAAAGCAGGACACCGTTGAAACGCCAGGTACGTTTGCTGCGTGAAACTGAAACCTACAGCCCCGGGATGGGAATAAATGCACAGATGGCGGATAGCAGAAGGCTTTATCCATTTCCATCTTCTCTTTTTTTTAAAGCAGCTTAGAACAAATTGTATATTTATTTAACACAGGAAGGAAACGCAATCTGTATTCTGCACACCAGAATATGCCCTCGTCCTGCAAATACTTGTCTGTATTCAGTGCAATAGCCCTACCACAGTTACTGACTGCTGGTACTTCCTGGGCCTGCAGGTTAGCAAGTGTAGGTTTGCAGAGTCGGAGCTTTAAAGACCGAATCCTGCAACCAGGTACAGAGGGAACGACTGCACGCAAGAGAGTCCCACTGAGCCAAAACCCCGTAACCATCTCTCCCAACTGCCTTTCCTTAGGGAGGGACAGTCCCTCCTTGGGTGATGAGTCCCCTCTGTCCTGGTGGCCTCCCAGGGAAAGCCCTTGAGAGGCCCATGAGGAGAGAATGGAACGACAAAGAACTCAGTGGAATGAGAAGCAGCAGAGCATCTGTCCCTCTGTGCGCCCCGGGAATGTCGGGAGGTGTCTGTGTGTTGCAGGGGCGGAGTTTATTCACGGAGGGGTGGAGCTTATTTGCTGAGGGGGTGCGGCCTGTCTCTCTGGCTGCTGGAAGTGTTGGAAGGTATGCAGCATAACCAGAGCGGAGTAAGACGGGCAGCTGCTCTGGGTGGGAGCCCAGTCAGGGTGCAATTAACACCAACATCCTGGCACAGTTCCTGACACCCTCTCCCCATCTGTCAGTCCCCATTCCCTGTTTCCACCCAGCTGAGTTTGGCGGTGGGACGGTCTTCCCTTGGTGGAACAATCTAATCCCTGTGAGATGCGTTCCCGGCAAGGCGCCATCACCAGGCGTAGGTGCCCCTGTGTGTCGACCAAGGCCTCCTGGCGCCACAGCGATTCCACCCCCTCCCCCACCATAAGAGCTTTGCCTGAGCGAAGCCTGCAGATTCCCAAAGGGACAAACGCCCTTTCCGTTTGGAGCATAATTCGCTCCCTCCAAGGGAGCAGTGCTTGCCCCACAAGGGATCACAGGAAGCTACGCAGCTGTGTGTGGTGCTAACCTCTGGCTCTCTCTGCAGTGGGCTTTGCCTGGCTCCCTTTGCTGAAGGACGGCAGAATGATCCCCTCCGAGCAACACGTACCCGTCTCAGCCAATCTGCCTCCCGGCTACCTGAACCTCGGGGACACGGAGTCACGCAGGGTAGGAGGCCGCTAGGATGGATAGCAAGAGACAGGGAAGGAAAAGGGCAGCGGTTACCATGCCAGGTCTTGGGTGTATTGCAGCAGCAGACAGAGTGCCCAGCCTTGGGTCGGGTGCTGTATACAAACTAAGTACAGACCATCCTCCTAGGCGAGGCCTCTATGGGGCGAGGGGGAAGCTAAGCCCCTAGCAGAGCATGAGGCCCTCTCCAAGCTGGCAGGGCAGCTTCCCTCAATTGCCCTTTCACCCCTATTGCAGCGAGAGGGCACTAGGGAGGGACTGTGTACCCCACCCCCGTAAGGCTGCTGTTCCTCTAGGTACGTGGGGTGGAAACACACACGTGACAGCGGCGCGCCAACATCACAACCCTACCTGGTTGAGAAGCCGCGGCCGCGGTCCGGACTGGGTCAAGCCACCCGACACCTGTTCCCGCAGCAGGTCTGCCATGACCAGCTGTCATTGGTCATCATGGGGGGGGGGGGAGGCACTGGGTGCAGCGCTGGGGGGTGGGGCCAGCCGCGCGTTCGTGTGCATCTTCCCGCCCTCCCTGGTGGCCCAGCCCCAGGAACGTGTGTCGGGCAGCCCGATCCGGTCTGGACCGTGTCCACTGTAGCTTCCCAACCGGAGGGATAGCCTGCTGTGACCGTCTTTGCCCCGATCAGACAGACCGTAGTCCAGGCTGTGATCCAGAGCTAATCCAGGGGTGAGAGCCCAGGCTAGCCGCCAACACGCCCGGGGGCAATCCTGGGCCAATATTCATGCAGACGGGCCGCGGGCTCGCGGGCCACAGCATGAAAAAGCAGGCTGCAGCAGGCTCCGTAGTGCTCACTGGCTTCCTCCGGAGGAAGAGTAACATGGGATGAGGTTCCCCCACTTTGCAAGAGGATATGGAAGTAAGGAGGAGATCTAATCCCATCCTTGGGCATCAGGGGACAGGACTTCCAGATCAGGGTGTGTGCGTGTAGAAGGATACACCTCCTGGTGTTATTGTAGGTAACCCTGCTCTATTGGCAGAATCCTTTCTCTCTCTGCCTGGGCCTTTATTCCAGGCACCTTGTGGATTGAATGAGAGCAGCACAAGAGGCAGCGAGCGGTTCCAGGGCTTCGGCAGCAGGTTCAAATGCCAAACCGATTACCTGCTCCAAGATCCCAGCACGAGCCAAGTCAAATAGGCCACGGTCTCTGCCGAAGGGAGCTTGCTAGGGTGGGGGAGGATTTTCCTGAGCCGCTCCTTCCTTCCCCGTGCAAATACCTTCAATCCGGCTTTGCGCAAAACTTTGACGTTTTCTCCTCTCGGATGTGAAACGGGCTGAGCCTGTGACTGAGGCGGTGTCTTCGCTGGTAGCAATGAGAGAAATGCCGTGAACACGGGTCTCTGGCCAAGTTACCTCGGCCGTGCCAGGAAAGCTCCAGAGCTGATGTGCGGTTTTTTTCTCTCCCCGTTCACAGCTGCCGCCGAACGTCGACATCAAGTGGGTGGATGGAGGCAAGGGGTTGCTGAAAGTGAAACTTCACTTGGAGTCAACCATTTACACGCAGGTAAGCCAGCTGACTCCTTCCCATCCAAAGCTACCACGACAAAAGCAAAAGCCAGTCTCCACAAATGTGGCGTGCCTGGGATTGAAACGAGGCTTGGCTGGGACAAAGAGTTTCTCATCCCAAATCCCTGCAATGTTGTCCCTTCCCGATCAGGATTGGGGAACCAGGGAATTGTAAATGAACCAATCTGTCCCATGATGCAGTGTGCCTGGGCCCTGAATCCAAAAGCAACAGTTTTACCAAGAACAATTTTCAGCCACCTGAATTTTTTTCCCAGCTGAAACTTTTGTGGGGAAAAGATTTTCCTAATGAAAATCTTTCAGGCCGCCGAAAAACATTATTGACAACATTCCCCCTCCCCACCCCACCCCCCCGAGAGAGATATCTGGGATTGAGAGGGTGGTTACACTTACCAGCGCGGCATTGTTGTTGGTTGTTTATCAGAAATAATAATAATAATAATTATTATAAATTCAGAATCTTCACAGGCAGGTGGTACCTGCAGGAGGGTGCCCTTAGCCGATCTCAGAGGCTGCGATATTCCACTACGGAAGAGGCGGTCTTACAGATAGTTGAGGCCAAAGCCAACACCTTGAATTGTGATCAGAAAGCTATTGGCAGGCAGTGCAGACTCTGGTGAATTGAGGAGCTGCCAAGGATGCTAAGGGGGAAAGCGGCTGCCTTTGCCAGTCTGGGAGAAGGGAGGCAAGAAGGAGCGGGGAACTGCAATCCTCTCTCTCTTTCAGGATCTCCACCTGCACAAATTCTTCCAGTATTGCCAGGCCATCCAGGAAGGTGCCAAAGAAGTCCCAGGCGAGTTTGTTAAATATTTAAAGGTGAGCGACAACTTCCCTTCACCCCTCTTACCGTCAGCCAAGGAACACGTCAGCAGCAATTTGCCGGGAGGGTCCAGGGAGACCGCTTCTGGCTCAGGGTGTCCCTGCTGGGAGCTGGGAGAGGGCGGAACAGTGGCACATCTCCTAAGTTTCCTTCCAGAGAGCGGACACTAGGTGGGATGCGCCATCGGTTTGGTGGGGCAGCTGCTGTGTTCTTACCCAGGATGCTTTTGGCACCACCGAATGCCAAGTATGCAAATGAAGTCTTAAATCACGGGTGGGGAACCTTTTCCTTCACAGGGGCCAGTTTGAAATTAGTCCAAGTTCCAGGGGCTGCATAGAAGATGGGGGTACAAGGGGTGCGCTCAGGAAGAGGAGGGTCTTGCCGGCCAGCCCTCCTCTCTGCTCCCTTCCCCTGAGCTCAGTCTTTCGGGCCTTGGCGGTAGAAACTGGTTCCAGGAGCTGGAAAGCGGCCACATAAAATCTAGCCATGGGCTGCATTTGGCCCCTGAGCTTCCCCCACCCCTGCTTTAAATGCTAATACGGCATCGGTAAGAGGATCATTGGTCTGTGTTTTACAGTTTCTGCCTTCCTGCTCTTGCGAGTGCCTCTAGCCGAGAAAGTCAGCTGTTTATGGCAGGAAGTTAAAGGCAGAGCACGGTAGTGTCTTGCACAAGCGCGTTGGCTTGGATAGTCCCAGTGCCCGTTTTCACTTTCTGCTGTAGGAGGGCGTGGACGTAGGGACATTTTACTCAACCGCTGACTGCCCCCTAGTGGAGGTGTCCAGAACAGTAACAGCATTGTAACAAAACAAAACAAAAAGCATCTCAGGCATTGTGGCAAAAACATAAATCTGGCTGCGTTTGTTGATTTCGCAGGCAAGTTTGCTACCCTGAGGCAGCTCAGCGTTTGTGTTTTCTGGGGGCACGTGAGGCAATTTGACACTAGTCCTAACTCCTCCGCCTACTGTCGTTTTTGAGCAACCTGTGACATGTCCAACATTTAACTCGCATCTCCTGGAATGTATAACCCGTCCAGAGCCCTTTTGCCAAGGCGGAGAGTCAGTACATGTGGTTACGCTGCAGTTTGCTTGAAAGAAATTTCGACTCCAATCCTCATTCCTCTGCAAATCTGCAAGTCACTGGCATTTCCCACGCCATGAGCAGCAAATGACAGATTCAAACTCCACCACAGCCGTCTCTCTGTTAGGCCACCAGTCTTATACTGATCGTGGGGATGGGATTTTCTAAAATGTTGGGAAGAGTTTCTGTGTACTTTTCAGTATTTTAACAAGCTCCCTGTGCCCTCTACTGGGATTGACTTTCAGTGGGACTTTTGAAAAATCCCATCAAAAGAGTGAATTAGGAGCAAAACGTCAGCTTTAAGCTTTGGGATCTTTTGGGCTAAATTCTCTGACACTGCACAGTCCTTGGAATCAGGGGTTCAAGGTCCCCATGGGGCAGGATTTAGCTGCGGGTGATTGTTTTCCCTTGGGGGCAGAGATTCATTCAGGAATAGTGGCTTTCTAGTTCCTACAAGGTAAGGAGGCCTCCCTGTCTCTATTACTGTCGCCGTGATTGTGGTCGGGAGTAATTCGTATCCATGTCTTGTCTCTGTGACACTAAAAGTGTGTGTGTTCTGAATGTTTGTTCTAGTGTTTGCACGCCATGGAGATCCAAGTAGTGATACAGTTTCTACCTGTAATTCTTGTGCAACTCTTTAGAGTCCTCACCAATGGGGTCCACGAGGAGGAAATCGCCGTCAACTGCACCATGTAAGGCTCTCAAACCCTCATCCATAGTGATGCTAATCTTAAAAACTAAGCTAAAATATAAATAAGGTTGTGCATGCCCAAATGGTGGTTTTTTTAAACAGTATTTTGCCTGCCCTTATCAACGCAAATAAAAACACTAGCATTCCCTCCATTGGGATTCCTGTGCGTTCGGATCACTGAAAAATTTAGAACATGGTTTGACTGAAAACAAAGGGTGTTTTCAAAGGAGACGTCTCCACGCAAGGACCACCTGTCCCTGCATGGGTCCCGTCTTGTGTGAATGTCGTAGGGGGAGGGTGTGCTCTTGTGCCCACCCATCCCCCACACATCTCAGCACCTCCCCCTCCCCCCCACTGTACAGGGTGGGCAGTGCACGGGCAGGGTGGGCAGGGCACGGGGCTGCTCAGGTGAAGCGTCTCCCCTGTGTACGGCACCCATGCTCCCTCCTCCCACACCGATCACGGACCCTGCCCGCCTGTCCGTCTTGTCTAAAAACACCCTATGAAAATCCCACTGGTTTCTGTTAATCTGAAATGAAGGCTTTGTGTTTTTTGGTTGGGGGGCGGGGGAAGAGGTTCTAGTGGAACTTGGTTTTCAAAGAAATCAGAATTTCCCCCCTCTGGTACGGTAGACTCTTTCATTCTACGTGCCTGAGGACGGGCCCTGGAAGCTTTGCATCCTCTCGCCAACAGACATTGCTCCAGTCAAAGATCATCTGAATTACTTTGTCTCCATCATTTACCCTGGCGTATTCTCTGAGCAGGGCCTCCTCTTCCTCCTCCTCCACCAGTGGGGTTTGTTCTTAGACACAGGGACTGGAAAACACTCCCAGCCGTCGCGGCTTCCTGGTCAAGTCTAGACGGCTTGAGCCAAATGCAAGTTAGCGGGCTTGACATAGCAATCAATGGAGGAAATGTCATGGCCTGTGCTACCCAAGGGGTGAGAGGCGTGGTAATCTCAGTGACCCCATCTGACATCGCCAACAATGACTCTGCCGTGGTCCTCTGGCTATCCAGCCGCTGCCGGCTAGCACATGGGAATTTCCACTTCCATGAGACTGAGGCGCAAACCATGACATTGGCGGTTCCTCAGCAATGAGTTGGGATCCTAGCAGCTGTAGATTGAGGTCATGATCCTGCTAGACATTGGCAGGATTTTGCCTGGCTTGTTGCTGTCTTGGGGTCACAGGAGGACACTGAAATCTCAAAATGGGGTCACGCAAGCAAAAATGCTTAGCAACTGCCATCTCATGGTGTGTGTGGTTGTTTTTTCACTAATCTTTACAGGGTTCTTCTGCATGTGGTTTCCAAATGCCACGAGGAAGGTCTGGATCACTATCTGCGATCCTTCATAAAGGTCAGTCACAAGAACATGCCGCTCCGATGGCTCCCCCTTGATGCCCCTGGGCTTGAGTGTGATGGGGAGAGCGGAAATGAGGAACTGGGGGAAAAATGAATATACCCATCCAATATACCCAAGAACCCGCGTTCACGGCGTTTGGTGCCCAAAATGCAGTGAGCCCAGCGCCCTGAATATATTCTACCCAAACCGGAAGTGGCAGTTTGGGTTTGTCACAAATCTGCCCCTGTGGTGGGCGAGTCCTTGCAAGATTAGGACCCGTGATGCTCCGCACACCGCCCCAGCCCTTTCTACCAACGTGCCTTTATTTTAAAGTGCCTGCAACCCTACACACAATACAGGTCCTTTTTGTATGGTCTCCCAGGGGCACCTGAAGGCACCACGGAAACATCTCTCCCCTCCCTGGGGCAGCTAGGAGCTGTGTTTCTAGCTTCCTTCGGACGATACCTTTCATGCAGCTCTTCCCCCTGTTAACTGGGCTTCCTGCTTATATATGGGCCTGGCCCTTCATATCCAAAGGATCGCCTCCCTTCTTACATCCCCCTGCGGCCTCTAAGATCAGCCAAGAGTGCCCTCTCACACGTTCCAGCTGTACGACCCGGGCACGTGGAGAGGCATTCTTGGTGGCTGCTTCACAGCTTGGGTGACTCCAATTACCCTAATATTGATTGGGGGAATGTTTCCTCGGGGCGGGACGTGGAGGTCAGTTTTCTGGATGCCGTAAATGACTGCTTCCTAGAACAGCTGGTTCTGGAACCAACAAGAGGAAGAGCTATTCTAGATCTAGTGCTGAGTGGCACGCAGGATCCGGTGCAAGGAGTAACTGTGACAGAGCCATTAGGCAATAGCGATCATAATATGATCACATTTGACATAATTTCTGTAGGGAGAAAGATAAACAAAAGTACAGCAGTAGCATCTAACTTTAAAAAGGGAGACTATGACAAAATGAGGAAACTAGTTAAAAAGAAACTAAAAAGCCCAGTTGCAAGGGCTACAAGTTTGCAAGAGGCGTGGAGACTGTTTAAAAGCACCCTTCTGGAA
>QEPC01011901.1:27255650-27274332 GCA_003113815.1 Sphenodon punctatus | reverse complement strand
AGAGGATAACACATCACCTGGAAGGCAGGTCCCAGCTACAGAATTGCTTCCTGCCATTTCACGTTTGTGCTTTCTGCCCTGGAGACCTCGCCCCTCCAAAGCAGCACAGGGGCTGCCAGAGCGGAGGTGGGACTGTTCTTCTATGTCCCTGAAGGACTCCTCTATCTACCTCTCTGTCTGCCTCAGCTCCTCCAGCTCGGCCACTCTAGCCGCCAGAGACGGTACATGTTCTCTGAGAGCTAGGAGCTCTGCACCGGGTGCAGACATACCACCTTTCCCCAACAGGAGACAAACCCTTCACCTGCCTTCCTTGGGTCCTCTGCATGCCCCCCTGCTCACAGCAGCACTCCCAGGCAAACGTCCCTGTTTGCTGTTCCTGTTCGCAAGTCTCCTGGGCCGCCGGCCGTAAAATACGTAAGAGGCAATGTAAGACCTGTTTGTTTGGCCAGATGTTTAACAGGCAGGGGGTAGACCCAAGGGGTGGAGGTTTTGCTGGTGTTGTTCTGTATTTTATGTCTTTTATGATGTTAGCCACACCGAGCTTTAGCAGATAGGGCAGGATAAAAATGTAAATAAATAAATATAGCCCGGATTGGGCTCAGCTGCATTGTGGCTTGAGCCTGGCTGCGTCGGCTAGTAGCTACATGCTGGTCCGTCAGGGAGCCGATCCTGCTGTGACTCACCCAAGCCCACTGCCACATGGTAATGAAGGGGATCCAGTTTGGTTATTTCAAGTTGCTTTTTAAGGGGTGGGGTGGCTTGTGTGTTTTTTTTGTTTTGTTTTAGTTAGTTAGTTTGGAATTCCGGTAAGCAAATGACATTAACCAAAATACCGCAATGACTGAAACTCCAAAATAATCAAACCAAAAAGCCCAAATCACCAAAATGGAATGCCCAGACATCGATAGACAAGTGTTCCTTTTGGTCGCAGGTATTATTGGGGATACTCAAACATGTGAAAAAGAGCCACAAATAATAAACCCCCTCTCTGTTCCGGCTCTTGCGGTGGGTAACGCTCCCGTTTGCTCTTTGCAGTACACCTTCCATCCGGAGAAACCCAGCGCGCCGCACACTAAGATGACGCACGAAATCCTGGCCATTGCGATGACAACAATGCTCAAGCAATCCGCCGATTTCCTAGCCATAAATAAGCTGCTCAAGGTAAAAGGATGCCTGACTGTTTATTACAGTGATCTGAGGGGTGGGGGGGAAATATTAGTATAATTTGCAGAATGTAGAGCGACTGATTGAGTTTAAGATGGTGCCGCCGGTTTTCAGGGCCCCGAGCAGTCTAGGCCCTGGCTATCTGCCCTCAGAAACCCAGGCACTGCTTGGGCCAGTCTAGAGCTTGTATCTGCACGGGACGCTCACCTGCATTCCCCTGGCTCGGACTGTAAATTTGGGGCTATCGTTGCGGATGCTCTGGGCTTGGAACAGAGTCTCTTAAGATACCATTTCTCATTCTTTTAAAAGGATCGTTCGGGACATGCCGGGAAGAGTGAACTTGTTCCAAGTTGCCCTGTGTAAAATTAAAACCGCTACCCCCACATGCTCCAGCCCATAGCAATGCTTTCTTATTGTGGTTTAGTGGCCGTGCTCTGACGGGCTCACTCTTGCTGATTTGGGTAATTGTGCTCAATTGGTTTATTCTAGTACTCGTGGTTTTTCCTTGAAGCTCTGGCCAAATCGATGGCGATGTATCTGCTGGGAGAGAACAAGATCAAGGTGAGGATAATAAGTCTCACTCGTCCGCGGGACAGTCTCAGTCTAATTAAGCAGGGGTGCCTTGCCGACTGTCTCCTAAAAGCAAAGTGCATCCTGTCAAAAACCACAAACACCCCCACCCCCCCCCTCTCCCGGCAGGTACGGTAGAAATCTCATTATCTAGATCTCTCTAATCTGGACCTTTCTATATTCCAGTTCTGCTGTTATGACCCCTGAAACTCTCCAACATAGAATATCAGGGTATCGGTCGAGCCCCCTTTCTCCTTCCACACAAGTCCAATCGCAATCCAAACAACTCTCTCATCTGGATAAGAAGACTATCCCCCAGGGGGGTCTGTGTAAAGGCATCCAGTAGAGATGATACAAATAGTAGATTTTTTTTTTTTTTATTGGAAAACATGATTGGCATTTTTGGATAGTCCTCCAGATAGTATTTGCAACCAAACCGGATATTTGCATCGCCGCTCACTCAGGTACTTTGTTCTGGCTATGCTGAACTCATAACCCTAAATCCCAAAGGAATCAAAATGACCCAAAGGAAGCAAAACGAGACCGACTCTCTGTTTTGTCTCCTGCGGTCCCGCTTTCAGCTTCAGACTGAGTCCAGTAATTCATTGGCAGCATTCCGTAAGCCATTGACGTCAATGGCAAAACTCCGATTGACTTCAGTGGGTGGGAATTGGGTTTGGACCCAGTGTCTTATTCTTTACCTTCAAGGCTCTTTCCCCTTACTTTTCTGCACTGGTTTTCTGCTACCACCTGGGAGCTTGGCTCCTCTTCTTCTTCTCCTCCTCCTCTTTCTCCACTCCCCACCCCAGTGACCCAACTGCCGGAAATGCCTTCACCCTTTCTCTCTTGCTGCTTCCCCCATGCCTGTACACATTCAATGTCTCCATGTCTCTCCCTCAGCTCTCCTCTCCCTTCTCTCCCCTCCCATGTTTTTCTTAGATTGTGTAAGGCCCTTGGGGCAGGGATCTGTCTCTAGTCAATGATTGTACAGCTAGTGGTGTATGAATAATAAATGATGATGATGATGATACTAGAGAGCCGTTAGAGCAGGGCATGACACGCACCGTACCAGGGAGCCACTCAAAGGTTAGTTCTCATGAATGACGGAGGCAGCTCAAGTCCTCTTTCCCAAACCTGGATTTGCTGTCTTGTAAATGCACAATGCACATTTGATTTTAGCTCCCCAGAGCCCAGCGTTTCCCTGAATCCTACCAACATGTCTTGCACTCGCTGCTCCTTGCCATAATTCCTCACATCACCATCCGCTACAGTGAAATCCCTGAGGAGTCGAGAAACGTCAACTACAGCTTGGCCAACTTCCTGAAGGTCAGTACCTAAGAACACAAGCTATTGGGCGAGACCAATGGTCTGCATAGCCCAGCATTCTGTCTCTGATAGAGGACAGCACAAATACTTCAGGGGAAAGGGTAGGCGGAGCCACAGGATAGCTGATGGACTGACCATTTTCCATCACCCGTTCCCTGTTCTGGAAGTCCCAGACATTTTGGGACAACTGAGAAGGAACTCGTTGTATCTTTTGGTCATCCTGATAGCTGTTGATGGATAAACATGTGATTTGGACAAAGAGTTCCAGTTACCCTTGTCAAACCTACCTATGGTAGAGACCCATTCCACTGCAACGCTGACGAAGGGCCCTGGGAGGTCCAAAAGCTTGCACCCCCCCCCCCAACTGGAGTTGGGCCAATATAAGCTATTCCTGTACTACTTGGGGTAATTTCAGACATGACGGGTCTCCAGTCCTGCCATGCTGAATCACGCTCCGGGATCTGTTTCGTATCCCGGTCAGAAATCAGTCTGTCCGTCCTTTAGATGTGCCGGCCTGCTTCCGCCTGGGCATTGGGGAGGGGGCGGGGCTGCCCAGCGCGACGTGTGGCTACACATCCCCGCCCCCCGCGCTCCTCCGGCCGCCCACCTTCCAGGAGACGGGCGGCCGCTGCACCTGATCCGGCCGGGCTACAGATGATAAACGTTACCTGCGGCCCGGCCCAGCCCGTGGCCAATCCAACCACGCTTGGGGCCCATTCCCACCATGCGTTCGGACCTCCAGGCGGCTGGAGGCCCGGAAGCGTGGTCAATGAGATTCCCGCCAGGTATTTACTGTGGAGAACATCTGGCGGAAATCCCTTTAGACGTTACGGTACCATCGGCCGCCACAGGGGATTCACTGTGGGTGACCGTGGTATCGTAACGTCTGAAATTACCCTTTATCTCGGGTGCAGAAAAGAAAGAATCAAAATTGGTTTTATTTAAATGTATATTTCACCCTTCCCATTGGGTTCAGGGTGGCTAAGCATAGCAGATTTATCAACAAAGTGAGACCAAAGCAAATCCCTTTGTTTGTTTGAACCTCAATGCCTGTTCATTTAATTGGAGCCCCCTTTTGTTGTTCTCGTATAAGTCAATAAAACTCCCTTGTCCTTGGTTATTATTTAATCAAATTCTATCATAATTCTTCCCAGATTTGACCCCCTTTTCTAAGTTTTTTTTTTTTTTTTAAAGTTCCTTCTCAGATGGGCGTTGTCCTGTGTCTCTCACTCCTTGCATAAGTCAGCTGGTATGGACTAAGCCACATCATCCAAAAACCACAGCTTTTCTGCATCCCCTCTGGGCAAACCCATCAATTACTCTCCTGCTTTTGTGGGATGGAAGACAAAGTTTAGAAGAAACAGTTTGTTTGTTTCTCCTGTAGGGATTTCTAGCTTGACTTGGCAGCTGCTTGACAACAGCGATGGAGGGGTTTATGAGCTGTTGTTTTTAATTTGCCCCCTAAAGACTGGATTGAGATCATAATGTCTGTTTTGGAGACGTACAGGAGGATTTCTGCGTGGTCCAGAGAGACCCCCAAACTTGGTGGTTAGCCAGCTTGTGTGCCGGGGAAGGACGGCATATGAGTGCTAACTCTTTGTATGTCTATTCCAGCGTTGCTTGACGTTCATGGACAGAGGGTTTATCTTTAACTTGATCAGTGACTACGTTTCTGGATTCAGTCCCAAAGATCCCAAGGTAATCAGGAGATTTATGGAAATGGACTTGGAGGGTGGGGAGACGTGTGTATGTGATCTCATTGTCATCCATTAGAGGTTTTTTTACTAATTGCTGCACTTTTGAACCTATCGGGCTGAGTGACCTTTTCCGCTTTGAAAATAAATCAAGCTCACGGCGAAAAAACGTTTTTGTTGTACACGGAATGTAATGTAAGTTACTGTTGATACTAAAAAATAAAAAACATATTACAAAATAAATAAATAAATCAAGCTCCGAGGGCCGCATCTGTCAGGCACTGCTGGGGGATTAGGTCCTGGGTCCAGGAGTTCAGGGCATCAAGGTGGGGAACTGGCACACGGACCATGGGCAGGATGACTAGATGGATGGGCAGACGGAAAGCCTGGTTTCCAGAGTGGGGCAGAAGGATTGCAAGCCTGCTTTTATAAGCTCGCCTGGCCCCAAGCCTTTTGACATTCCGGCGTAGTTGTAAAACCTGACTGTTCACCCAGGCCTTTGGGGAGGGAGGGGAGGGTGGGTTAGCGGGTTTTATCTCCCTTGCCCTATTTATTGTTTTATTGAGTTCCCGGGCCCTGTTTTAATACTTGATTATTGTTTTTAGATATATTTTTTATACATGATTATTTTATTGTTGTAGGCCGCCCCGAGATGTTTTAGCAGGGGCGGGGTAGAAATGTAATAAATAAATATAAATATAAATAATGGGGCAGTCTTGTTGTGAGAGACGGTTACCTTGTTGGTCTGAAACCTAAGAGATGAGGACAAATTATTATTATTTATTACTATTTTATTCACTTGTATCCTGCCTCCCGGCAGCTTGGGGCAGCAAACCATCGGAGATATAAATGACAATTACCATAAAACTCCAAATAAAACAAATATATAAAAACAACAGTATAAGATCACAATAAAAAGAAGGCCAAATGTGTGGGCTGCATTTGGCCCCCCAGGGCCTAAGATTAAGGACACCTTCACCTGCTTGGTTTTAAAGTCATCGGAGCAGAGGGCTTGCTGGAGCTTGTCGCTTTGGGGGCTGAACGTGGAGCCCCTGGGGCTGCCCATCCCCTCCGCTCTTGCAAGCAGCTGCCTATGGGTGGACAGGTCTGATGCCACTGGCCGTTTGATGGCTGTTTGTGGCTGGAGGGCTGGTTAAGTTTGGGATCCTTTTAGCTTGTGTTTTTATTGGGGATACGTAGGGAGAGAGGGGAGGATCAGGGCTGGCCTCACCGCGGGCCAGCTAGGGGCGGTTGCCCAGGGCCCCGCGCTTGCGGGGAGGTCCCACAGGTTTGGGTTTGATAACTTTTATATTATTTTTTTTTTAAATAAATCAGGTCGGGTTAGGTTGGGGGGGGGCAGCAAGAGTGAGGGAGAGGCAGAGGCCCCGCCTCTCCCACACTTCGTGCCCCCCCCCCCTCCGCTGCCTGGCACAGTCTCAGCCAGGGGAAATGAGGGAGAGGCAGAGACCCCAGCTCTCCCTCATTTCCCCTGGCTGAGAGACTGACCGGGGGGGGGCACCCATGGAGTGAGGGAGAGGCGGGGCCTCTGCTTCTTCCCTCACTTCTGCCGGAATTGAGGGAGAAGAAGAAGGCAAAGGCCCTGCCTCTCCCTCACGCTGCTGGTCCCCTCCGCTGTCTGCCTGGCTGTTTCGGCCAGGGGAAATGAGGGAGAGGTGTGGGGCCCAGGCTGGAGGCGGCGGCGGCACCGGCACCGGATCAGGTAAGTGATGTGGTCGGAATCCGAATGGCCGCTCAGACTTGGGGATGGGTGGAGGGGAGTGCCCCTCTGCCCATCCCCGAGCCCAGGCCCAGGTAGCGCGCCACCCATGGGCTAGGGAGCACTGGGGGAGCGTGCCACCCCTGAGCCAGGGAGCACCGGCGGAAGATATAGGGGGCATTTGTTCCCTGCCCTGGGCCCCGCTTAGGGTAAGGCCGGCCCTGGGGAGGAGCATGAGAGATGGAATTGTATGGTAGGGAGGGTGCAATGGCTCAAGCCGTATGTCTCGGACACAGACCTGGCCACGATCATCCATGCTTACATTACCTCGAGATTGGACTACTGTAACGCGCTCTACGTGGGGCTACTCCTGCTGACGGTCTGGAGACTGCAGCTGGCGCAGAATGCGGCGACTCATCTCCTTAGCAGATGAGTCGTTGCGAGCACATTACACCGGTGCTCCATTCTCTGCACCGGCTGCCGATAGTCTTCCGGGCTTGATTCAAGGTGTTGGTTTTGACCTTTAAAGCCCTGAACGGCCTGGACCCCATTTACCTGCAGGACCGCCTCACGCTCCGGATCCTGGATCCGCCTCTGCGGTCATCCAGGGGCCCCCTCCTCGAGGTCCATCGACTATGAGGAGGGCGTTCTCGGTGGCCGCTCCGCGACTGTGGAACTCGCTCCCGTTGGAAGCCCACCTGTCCTTAGACCGCCCCTCTTTCCGTAGACCATGTAAGACCTGGCTGTTCTGCCGGGCCTATGATGGGAGAGACGGGTGAGGGGTGGGTGGGTTGGGTTAGGGTTGGGTTTTTTTCTCTGCCTGGGTTACTTTTATGTTTTTATGTTTTAACGATTTTATTTGTTTTATTTTTAAATGTTGTTAACCGCCCCGAGGTGCCTCAGCAGGAGGGGGCGGCATAGAAATGTGAAAAAATAAATAATAAACAAACAGGTTGGGCGAGGGACTCCCAAGTGTGAGCTGAGGGATGGGATGGATGTAGGGTGGCCCTACAGGCAATTTTTAAAGGACACTGATGAGAAATAGAATTCAGCCCTGCAACCTAGATTTCTTATAAGTGTCCTCTAAAATTTGCAAATCTGGCCACCCTACATGGCGGGGAACCGGGGAGGCGGGGGGGGTGGGATTTATTTTACATGTATTTTATGTGATGTTGTAAAATGATTGTAAACTGCTCTGAACCATTTTGGGGATAGAACTGGGTTTAAATCAAAATAATAATTAATGACAGGGACACTGGAGTATCGGGGAAAACATGTGGGAACTTAGGAAGGGAGACTGGAGAGAGACAGCATTGTGTGTGTGGGGGTGTGTGAGAGAGAGAGAAGGGTCGCAGGAGCGCGGGGTGGATGGGAGCAGTTCTGTTTTTGATTTGGAACATCTGGGAAGAGAGATGTTTATTCCAAAAGCAGAATACAAATCATTCCAAATGACTTATCGACGAAACGGGTCAGTTATCGTGCAAGCCTCCTTCCCGTCTGCACATCAAATATCATTTAAAACCGAACTGTAATGTTGACGTGGTCTTTTTCTTTTAAATCCAGATATTGGTGGAATACAAGTTTGAATTTCTGCAAACAATCTGCCATCATGAGCATTACATCCCTTTAAATTTACCGATGCCCTTTGCCAAACCCAAACTTCAGAGAGTTCAAGGTAAGTGGGTCTTCTCTGCCCGTCGGTAATTTGGCTGCCTGTCCTGGAAGAACGTTGCTCTCGGTGTGAACCCTTCTTGCTGTGAGACACGTTTGCACTAACGTCCAGCAGAGGGTACCATTTTAACCCCCACGTGTGCTATTACGCACCATGTGATACCGCCCATCCAGGCCTCTAGTCAGCATTTTTAGTATTTTCCAGTGTTAAAGGTGAACTGGTCTGGGTATCCTACAATCGACGTTTCTATTTTTAGAGTCGCGTTCAATAAATTGTATGTATTGTCCAAAGTAATCAACGTTCCCAGAGTCTATTTATTAGGGTTTCTAGGCTCGTCGTGGGTTCCTGCTGTGAAGCAGCCAGATAAATTCACTGCTTTCCCTCTAGACAGAGCATGCCCGTTGACAGGAAGAGTTGAGCATGGCTTGGCTTTTGGCTGGTTTAAGCTGTGGCTTTTTGGCAGCTAACGTTCTCTTCCTTTGGCCTCCAGGTCATCGAGGCGATGCCCTCTGTCAGGACTAGGCCTTTCTTTGTTTCCCCACGTGCCTTGCTTCACTGGCCTTTCTGAGATGGATTCTTACCTTGGTTAGGCTGGTGTCAATCTGTCCTAGCTCGCTGGCCTGGTGTGGCAGCAGGTCATGTCCGATGTGGAGGGGGAAAGGGCGTGCAGTGCTGTCTACTGACCGCGCAGGGGGGCTTTTAGACAGAATAGGAAAGCGCAGTTGTTGACCCATAGCTGCGCGCTGTACCTAGCGCTGGGTTTTACTTACACACACGGAAAAGGGTTGGTGGGCGTGTGCGTTCATCAGCAGTGGGCAATCTTTGCACGCCTACAGACACGCTGCCTGGGTCAATGAAAAGGCCCTTTGTACCTCACTCTCTCAATATTCTGCCCAGCATGTGTGCCCAGAGATCCCCTCCTTTGTGTCTGTATGAATACGCGCAGCCCCGGCCGCCCTCGCCGGTCTACGGTGCTGCTGGTCTCAGAGCAATTTCTCTGTGACCTTCTCGAACGTTGAGGCGTAGCTTCCACCCCGGCTCCCGCCCCTCCTCGTCGATTCTTTGGAACGGGATTCCTTGTGTGTGTTTTCCAGCAGTTTCTGGAGCTCGGCTTTATAATTGTAGCCAAGAATCGCAACAGTTAGTTCTTGAAGGGAAGGAAACCAAAGTTGGTTTGAAAAAAAGAAGCTGCCTGAAACACGAAACGGGGTGTAAACGCTGCCCTGCGCATCTTGGCATCCGCGCTCTTGGCATCGTTTTAATACCGTTTTGTAGTGGTTTCCTTGTTGGTCTTGGTTTTTTTAGATCTCTTGCCTTATCTTTATTTGTTCCCTTTTCTGTTTCTTTTGCCCACTAATTAGACTTTTTTTCGGCTGCTGTGGAATGGTTCTCTACTGTAGGTAGGTTTGACAAGGGCAGCTGGGGCCCTTTGTCCAAATCACACGCGCCCTCCCAAAACCCAACTAATTCCAATAACCGCAGTGTGGCGTCGACTGGCGTGTTTACTAAACCAGCTAACCCGTAACTCTCCCGCATGGGCTGCTGCTTCCTGCTTAGTCAAGGATTCGCAAATAAACAAATGCTGATTGTGCTTAAATATACGAATCGGCAGAAAGATCTGTAGACTTTCTGTAGGGCTGCAGCTTTTGAGATTTGAAAGCTGCAGCGATGCTTACGACAGCCTGTTATGCTCCTCTGTGCTCGGGATTTGTTCTTTAAGACAAGCTGCTGAGTCTAGCTCTTCAGCACAAGTGGTAGCGACTTCTGTTTCACCTCCAGAAGTGTCTGGGCCGTTGCTTTCTTTCTGCGGGGACCCGTGCTGCCCAACGGCCTGCCACGCTCCCATTGAAGCCACTCTTCTCGTTCTCCTGTTAGCTCACTGGCCCACACGCTCAGAAACGTACAATACAGCAATAGCACGCACGCACGCACGCACGCACGCACGCGAAAACAATTTAAAAGGGGGAGGTCAAGAGGGAAGAGGAAACACATTAAGTGAATCCTAAAAGCACCCAGAGGATAAATAAGACCGTAGGCGTCTTGTAAAGGTGAGGAGGCCCCACGCTGAGGGGACATCCGCATGAGAGGGGTCGGTCTCTGAGTGGATCTCCGAGCCTGTCCCCACTCTCCCCGTCCTCTTGTAGCTGCGTCAGCCCACGTACTGAGGGGATAGGAGGAGTGGGAAGACCCATCTACTCTCACTCCCCTGCCACTTCACTCAGTGAACTTTGGGGATAACGGTAGCAACTTCCAGCAGCCTCCTCAACTCACCCAGGGACTGAGCAGTATCTTCACGTGAGTGACGTGTCTAGATGACTGAGAACCATGCCTCTAGTTATGTGTGTGGAAAAGACGCCGGGTTCAGTTTCTGGCCGGCTTTGGGTAAGTGACTATGCCTGCAATCCACCCACCACTTCCTCCGGAGTTGCCTTTTGGGATTCAACGGGATTGCTCTGGAGTAAGTGGTTGGTGGATCGGGACCTTAATCTTTATTCAATCTCAGTCCACCCATCTGTGTGATGGAAAGAATAGTCTCACCCTGCCTTTCCGTGGGGTTCTGGGGAGAGCAAAGGGTGCTCCGTGGCTCAGGTGGTAGAGCACATGCTTTGCATGTATAGGGTCCAAAATTCAATCCCCAGCATCTCTGATTCAGGATCTCTGGCAGCGCGCCTGGGTGAGGCCTCTGCCGGGGATCCTGGAGGGTCTCGGGTAGCACGCCTGGGTGAGGCCTCTGCCGGGGATCCCGGAGGGTCTCGGGTAGCACGCCTGGGTGAGGCCTCTGCCGGGGATCCTGGAGGGTCTCGGGTAGCGCGCCTGGGGGAGGCCTCTGCCGGGGATCCTGGAGGGTCTCGGGTAGCACGTCTCGGTGCGGTCTCTGCCGGGGATCCTGGAGGGTCTCAGGACGCTTGGGAGAGGCCTCTGCCGGGGATCCTGGAGGGTCTCAGCACGCTTGGGAGAGGCGTGGAGAGCCGGATTTGAAACCCTGCTGCTATGTCGGGTTGTGACAATACTGGGCTAACAATGGGGACCACGTGAGCACCCCAGAAGGACACACAATAACCATAGACTTAGAAAGGACCTGGTATGTTTTTTCTAGTCCACTCCTCGCACGGAGGCAGGAATTAGATTAATTACACCAATCTCGTCCCTGATATATGGCTGCCAAAGCTGTTCCTAAAAACTTCCTTTGACGGTACTAGCCCCACAGGGGGTGAGTACTGACAGAACCAGGGCCCGGGACAGTGCCAAGCATCATACAGAGCCTCACCTGCAACCCCTCGATGCAGTCTCGGCATACACAGCCAGGCAGGGCACCTGAAGCAGCCGGCCCCTGGCCTCCCTACATTTGTACACAGAGGAGCCTAGCCCCTCTCCCCAGCCTTACCACTCCCTTCAGGTTTTGTGGCAAGTAAAGTCCATCCAAGCTTTCGGGACCCCCGAAACTGCAAGGTCCCTGCCCAAGGGGTCGCAGAGTTCCTGCACCTTCCCTCCGATCCTCCAGCGAGCAGCCATCTGCCTCTCATCCCTGTTCTCCCCAAGCTTCCTGCTTTTAAGCTGTAATGCGTGTTGGCCAGCCAGGGAACTGACCCTGCCAGGACATACCCCAGGTCAGCACGCTGCCAAATGAAGCCTTTTTAACCTTCCTGGGTGACTTGCTTTCCTGCCCAGCCACTCTTGTATCACCGCGTTCCCCCTAAACGTTGAACCTCAGCTGTCCCTTCTGTAACTCAAACCCATTGCTTCCTGTCCGACCCTCAACAACCAGGGGAAGTAATAGCTCTCTTAATCCCCTTCAAATCATGATATTTTCCTTAAGAACATAAGTCGTGCCATACTGGGTCAGACCAATGGTCCATCAAGCCCAGCATCCTGTCTCCGACAACGGCCAATTTTGGTCTCATGAGAGAAGTCCTAGCAGTCACAATAGGCAATCCATTCCGTGCTGATCACTCCTATCTTCCGACAGTAAGAAGTTCCCATCTCATAATCTAATTGGCTAATAGCCATCGCTATTCTCCAAGAGCTTACCCAGTCCTTTTTTTAAACACAGCTACACTACTGGCCCTGACAGCCTCTTCTGACAACAAATAACTCTGCATTGAGTGAAAAAATACTTCCTTTTATTTGTTATAAATCTGTCCGCAGTTAGTGTCATGTCCCCTAGTTTTGGTACTAGTTCCTTCTCAAGTTATAGTGCGTTAAGGAGCTTTGGCTTTGAGTGCTGCCCTGCTGTCTGTTGCAGATGGCAATCTGGAATACAGCTTAACTGACGAGTATTGCCGCCATCACTTCTTGGTGGGGCTGCTCTTGAGAGAGATGGCCATCGCGCTGCAGGACAATTATGATATTCGATATACGGCCATCACGATTTTAAAGACCCTCTTGATCAAGCACGCCTTTGACAACCGATACCAGCATAAGGTAAGGCATGTTTTACCAGCAATTCCATAAAACCGTGTGGAATTTGCAGCAAGTCCACACGTCACCAACTTTGGAGTTTCGCAAAGTTAAATATTATTATTTTAATGTGTTCTAAATAACCCTTGGCTCCTGGACTTTCCCCCATTCTCAGCCACCAATGCAAAGGGATTAATGCTTGCAGGGATTGGTCCTACCAAGCAGCACCCTTTAGTCGACAGGATATCCCTTCCTACTTCCACGTGACTGTAGAGGTGTAGCCAATGGAGTCTTGGAACAGGGCCTCCCTCAAATCCACGCTCCTTCCAGACATTACTTGCTGGGATGATGACAATAATTTTATTTCCATAGCGCCATCCCTTCCCCTCCCAAATGGAGCTTGGAGCGCGTCACAAAAAAACCGACAATAAAACAATGTAAAGTTTACTTTAAAACCATCTTAAAGGGGAATGGGAAAGAGGGAGACAGAGTACATTAAGGGAAGGGAGGAACTGGGAGGAACAATTTGCAGAGAGAGAGAGAGAATTCCAGAAGGACACACCCGGCACAGCAAAGGCTCAATTACCCACCAACTTAAGGCGTGATGGTGGGCTCCCCAAACAGCGGGTGGTTTCTAAGAGCAAATAACCATTAGGGTGAGGTTCCAGGAGCAGGTCTTGAGTAGAGCCAAGGCCTAGACAGTTCAGGGCCCTGATACCACAAGGGCATTCTTCCATGCCCTTTGCATTGTGGGAAATGGCCAAAGCAAAGTCAGGATGGGGAGGGACCATTGAAATGAAGGGGATTGGGCGAATGGCCTGCGATGGGACATGGCAGGTACAGATGAAGGAAGGAGGGATGCGTTTGCAAGGAGGAAGAGCCGTTCTTTCTCCCCAGAAGTATTCTAGGAACAGCCAGTGTCTGGTACCATTTCAGGAGCTGGGGTTCTTAATCATGTGCCTTGGTGACTTCAGTAACCCCGAAATGCTTTAGTTACGCAGACTGTGCTGGCTGGCAATATTTTAACCACTCTGGCCAAGGGAAGCTTGGTGCCTCCCACACCCAGTACAGGATAAGCCGTGATTAGCTATTAGGGCTGAAACAAATAGTAAACATCTTATTTGCGAGCATTTCTGAGGACTGGCTCTGAATATTTATTCATTTTATTTATTTATTTATTATTTACATTTAATATCCCGACCCTCTGGCGACCCAGAGTGGCTTACAGTGACACAACAAAATGCAATAAATCAAATATAAAAATACACTAAAAATATCAAAACAATATACTCGCTATTTAGTACTCAGTAAAATATAACCGAGTACGGAGTATTTTCCAAATACCAAGTACCAAATTATATAGGGACAGGAAAAGTCCTGTATGTTGGTCTGAGTACCGGACCAAGTACTAAATACCAAATTCTTCGGTTACTCGGTACTCAGTGAAACCGAGTCGAATACTGAGATACTTGGTAAAAAATGAATAATTTTGAATACCGAGTTTCCGCACTATTCGTTATATCAGCGGGAGGGTGGTCATTTTATTTATTTATTTATTAAAGCATGCATTATAGACATGACCGTGACTTCAGGAGCTTGGCGTTATCGCCTACATTTTAAAGCTTTGCCCCCCATTTTTCTCCCTGATTGCCTTTCAGAACCAGCAGGCCAAAATAGCTCAGCTGTACTTGCCATTGGTCGGAGTGCTGTTGGAAAACATCCAGCGATTGGCTGGCCGGGACACCCTGTATTCCTGTACGGCCATTCCCAATTCGGTGAGTAACTCGGGCAGATTGAGGCCACTTTCACACGTTACCGGGGAGGCAGGAAATCGTGGGTCTATTCTCACGGGAATTAGCGCACATGAGAATGTGCTATTCCAGTTTTATCCCATGAGAACATCTGTCATTGTAAAAGCTACATCAGGAGACACGGTCATGCGCCAGTGTTCTTGCGGGATGAAAGTGAAATAATGCATTCTCACATGCGCTAATTCCTGTGCGAACAGAGCCATGATTGCCCGCCCGGACGTTTCCCTGCCTTCCTGGTAACGTGTGAAATTGGCCTTAGTAACTCTTTCTCCCAGTTTCTAATACTGTGAATCCGTCTGCAGTTTAAGGTGCGCCATAGGTACGTTGATTTGGGGGGGAAATTGTGCTCTTTCCTCTAGCCCAGCTCTGTCTGTCTGTGTGTCTCTCTTTTTTTTTTTTTTTTGGTTATTCACTGATCTTCCTTAACACTGGCAGAAATGTCTGTATGCTGTTGGTTAAGGGACCCTTGGCCGTCTGTTCGCTATTCAGAATACATTTATTTAAGGTGGACTCTACACAGTATTTACTACATGAGCTAAGCCTATGATTAGTGCGTGTTATACGTCTTTAGGATAAAGTTCTGCCATTAGGCACGCATGGGCATAAGTTCAGCTCTGTATGGTGTAGGTTAGCAGCAGTAGGAACTGAACCCGGAATACGAAGAGCATGAGCTTCTACTGTCTGAGCTATGACTGTAGCAGACAGAAATCACTGTCTTCTCCACTAGTGGGGCACAGAGAGCAACACAGGGATTTTATATTTTTTAAAGGGCAGGTAAAATATCCATGTGTTGGGGTGTTTGTTTTTTTAGAGCTTTAGGTCCAAAACTTTCCACGTTTAATTTAGATGAAAAATGCAGTGGTGAATTGGCTGAAATGTTTGTGTAAATACCTTGCCGTCCCAGGAACCATTCATTTTTTTCTGTTTTTCATCATTGTGAACAGTGAGCGAATTGTGATGTGGCTTGGGTCGAACACGGTCGGTATTTTCTGTTGCGCTTTGCCACAAGAAGAACTCCTTGGTGACTTGCATCTCCTCTCTTTTCACAGGCATCCAGAGAAGAGTTTATGTGCAATTTCACGCCGCCTTCGAACAGGTCAAGTCTGATTATTGACAAAGACATGGGTAAATGTCCTTTATTTTTAGATTTGAATTCACTAAAATCTTGCTCTTGCTCCTGGTGTGCATTGAAATATGTAGCAGGAGAAGTGACAGGGCGGGGAAGAAAAGTAAAAATTGGCTCATTCTCTTACCCTTTAATGCAGAGCTGGGAAACCTCTTCCCTCCTGGGGCCTACTTTGAAAATAACTCCAAGCTCTCAGGGTTGCCTAGAAGTTGGGGACGAGAGTGCGTAAGGGGGGTGCTCAGGAAGAGGCGGGTCCAGATGCTGGGTCTGTGCCTTAGATCTGTCCCCTCTCCTTGTGTGCATGCCGTCAACTCGGCTCCCTTCCCCTGAGACCGGTCTTTTGGGGCTTGACGGTAGGAACTAGATCCAGGAACAGGAGCGTCTACCTAAAAACTAGCCACAGGTCACATTGGGTCCTTGGGCTTGATCTTCCTCATCCGTGCTTTAATGGGTCAGTGTTTTAATCGAGCAAATCAGCAGAATTCTGCTTTTGCCCCTGCACCGCAGGGTGCTAGTACGTCCTGACTGCAGTGATCCTGCTGACCCTGCATGGAGAGGACCCCCATGGACATCTGTATCCACAACGTCAATCTGTACCAGCTTTTGGCATGCTTGCCCACACTGAACCAGATTAAAGTCAAGGGGAGTCTTTCCTATCGAGTACCCTGCAAGTGGCCCCGTTCCAGTGGTTTCCAATCTCTTTGCCTACATTTTGAGACTCGGCAACCCCACCCACCCTGCCCCCGACAGCAACAAAGCCATGCAAAGAATGCTAACTGGTCATCGGATTGGGTGTCAACAGCCGGACGGCAGCCCTGCCTCAGCTCCACCTCACCCCCCAGGTGGCCCGTCCATCTAAAGGCAGGGCGCCAGATGTGCAGGCGGATCAGGCTACTCCCACCCTGCTTGCGGTGCTCCAGAACGTCCCGGACCACCGCCAGCGGAGCGAGCTACCCAAACCGGGGGCACAATCCAAGGTGGAGCTGCTGTCCGTCTGCTTAGCGGACAGCCTGCTGCAGCTCGCTGTTGGCCGGTGGTTGCCCCAGGCAACGCCATAGAATTCCAGGCGGCAGCCTAGAGTGTCGGGCGATCCAGGCGCAACTCTATGGTGTGGGGAGGGAGGCACCGTGTGGATGGAGTGTGGGCTGCAGCAGCCTCCAGGACTATGTAAACTTGGCCCAGGTGGGGCTGGACGTGGGGGACACCGGGCTGGCCACCCCCAGAGCAGGTCCAAGGGTGGCCAGCCCTGAGTTCATCTGGAAACAACCCATTGTGACCCCATGCATGGCTGCTGTGGTCCCACTTGGGATACTGGCCCACAGACCGGCAACCTCTGCCTGATTGCAATTAACCACACTTCTCGTGGCAATCAGCACTGCGCTCTGCAGTACGTGTTTGCAGGATGGGGTCCTAGAAGTTTATACAATTTGGGTGGAAGTCCATAGAAATGCAGAATATTTTTTTTCAATTTTATTTTACTCCCAGTGGGCTCAATGCCACACCTCAGAGGTTTACTGACATATCCATGAAACAAAATTTAAATTAAAAATTCCATTCAGAAAGTACTGACATTTTTCACAAAGGCTCTGTGTGCAGCGCTGGTGCTAGACCCACGGGGCACCTTCAGTATCACATCCTACATTTCTTTGATGTTTACCTATTTTTAATTTTTTTTAAAAAAAAAAAAAGTGAGGGGGAATGTAGCAAAAATCAAACTCTGACATTCCAAATCTTGTTTCATTTAGCTGTGACGTTTCAAAATTAAAATATCTTTACTAACGGGGTGGAAATTTCAATTAAAGTTTTCAAAACATTGACATTGGAAATGAAAATTTAGAAAGAAACGTTGGACTTTTGTACACCCCCTGGTTTAACCCAACGAAGCTCTCCGGTGCATTCTTAACTGTAAGAAAAAGAATCATGTATTGGCTCTGATGGGAATCCTTACTACGAAATAATGTGCTGGAAGTGTTCAACCTGCAGGACTGGATTCTCTAGTGTGCTAAACCTGTCATCCCTTCGTCCAGCGGGAGCTTTGCCTGGGGGGGGCATTGTGAACGTTAAACCAATAGCAAGACAGTCAAAAAACCAGGTATCCTACGTCAGGCCTCTTGCAAGTCAATGGGAACTTCTCATGGAACAAGACCCTGTTCTGTATGAAGGCATCGGAAATATTCCCCAAATTCTGTGCTTCCTGTAAAGCCCAGCAGTTTAGTGTTGCTGTATTGCTTTTTGTAAAAGCAGTTCTCCTGCTGGTGCGTATCTCTGTCTTTAGGAGTCCGTAATGAAGGCTTTCCCTTGTTACGCTGGATCTAATGTGCACGGCTGGTTTTGTTCTGTCTCTCAGCGTACAGCCCAGCATTTCAGAACGGCCACAGTATTAAGAGAGAGGACTCGAAAGGATCCCTGAACGCAGAAGGCATGTCCAGTTCTCCTGACACGGGCGAAAATGTAAGGAAGTACTTGAGTTTGGCTAAAATCTGGGCTTAGCTAGTGTAGGAAAAAATGTTTCTTTGTCGGGAGCAACTCTCTCTGGTTGAATATGGGAGCGGGGTATTGCTTTTAGGGGATGGAGGGGGATTCAAAAATGAAAATTTCAAATATTGTTGTGAAATTTAGGTTTGAAATTTGAACGTTCTGTTTTAACGTTCTCCACATTCCATATCAAGAATGTCAAAAGCAACGTGCGATCAATGCCAACGTAAATTGTGGAAATGTTGCTATTTTTACAACTTTTTTCACAATTCTTTTTTTTTTTTTTTTTTTAAATTAAAACTACAGGGGGTTCCACGCCAAATACTTTGCAGAAATTTTGTTTCAGTGAAAAACGTCCAGCTTTGTACCACCGGCAGCCTTGGGCCAGCAGCTATTTTAAGTCGGTGCTCTCTGTCCAAGGTGCCAGATGGACAGAGTAAATGCTATTAAATTTACTCATAAATTTGGTGATGATTCGGAGACTGCAGCTAGGGCAGAACGCAGTGGCCCGTCTCCTTGTGCGCTCGGGCCACTGTGAGCACGTTACGCCGGTGCTCCGGTCTCTGCACCGGCTGCTGATAGTCTTCCAGGCCCGATTCAAGGTGTTGGTTTTGACCTATAAAGCCCTCTACGGCCTTGACCCGACTTACCTGTGGGATCGCCTCACTCCCCATGGCCTGGAGACCTGTGTGGTCCACTGGGATCGCCCGCTTTGAGGTCCCCCGTGTG
>QEPC01011901.1:27214117-27239831 GCA_003113815.1 Sphenodon punctatus | reverse complement strand
CTTACTGCAGAGCCGCTTCTAGTAGTGAGTAGATTTCACCCAGGATTAAAACTCAGGGCCTTGCTTTACAGCCTCATGTTTGGGGAGACTACAACCAGCCTCATTGCCTCCTGCAGGCTTTTCAGAAGTCACTTTTATTTTTGTTTTTTTGTATTATTATTTTTTTTTTTTTTAAAAAGGCCTTTCCAAATCTCTAGGTAAAAGCAGACATGACAATGGGCTGCTTTGACCCCCTTTGGACAGGTCTGTTTTTCTGCTGCCAGATGTTGGCCCAGGATTGCCTCAGACCATGTCAATGGTTGGTCTGGGCTCTGACCTCGGGAAAACCCCGAAGTTGCCGCCCAGGTTAAGGCCCGCCCGATTGGGCCTAATCGGGCCGCAGCGGGCTATCACTTCTGTTGTGGCCTGTCATAACCTGGCCTGGATCGAGGGGGCCACCATGGCTGCCTGTCATGGTGGGAAGCAGGGTGCTGGGAGTGGCACAGGGGCAGGGCCAGCTGGCTGAACATCTGTTCGGACCTCCCCACCCCGGACGGCTCTCTGGTCACAGGCCTGTATGTTCAGTGCCCTGACATTGCCCCAACTGTTTCCGCCCTGCCTCAGGCCGGGCCATGATGTCCGTTGTTTTTTTTAAACCCCCCTCCCGATACAGGTAGAGTGCAGGAGCATCCAACTTAATCATAAATTCTCACTTGCAAATGGTTTTCAAAGGGTTAACAAAGGTTCCGTTAAGGTCCTTGAGTCTGACCTCTTGCCTAACCCAGGCCAGTTGAAGCAGGGACCTCTTCTCCCGGCTGGAAAAAAAAAATCCCACATTGCGACTGTGTTGGAATCAGTAGATGAATTGGCTTGATGAAGTAAACAATTTTCAGAAGAGAGTGTAAACATTTTAATGTAATCACGAAGCACAAAGTCCAGTGTAATCCCGAGCTTGACTACCTCGTGGCTTTATGGAATACCTTGCTGACGGAGGCCATCGACTGGACTGCTCCGAGGTGTCCGCTCCCTCGGTGATGGCTCCTCAGGCCTCCGTGGTTCATGGAGGACCTGAGGTTGTTGAAGCATGAGGGCCGGCGGTTGGAGCAACGGTGGCACCATTTGCGTGCTGAACCTGACCGATTGCGACATAGAGCCGGTTTATGTGCCTAAGCTGTAGCTGTAAGGGCAGCAGAAAAGGAGGTTTTTCGCTGCCTGTATAGCCTCCACTAAATCTTGTCCAGCAGAGCTTTTCCAGGTGGTGAGGAGGTTGGTCGGTCCATCCTCCCTCCTCCTGGAACTGGAGTCATCGCATACCCACTGACATGTTTTATTACTTTGCGGATAAAATTGCTCGGATTCACCACAACTTTGATGCCGTGCTTATTACAATGGATGAACCAGAGGCTGTTGAAGCCCCGCCCTGTCCGGCTTCGTGGGATCAATATCAGTGGGTGTCTACCACCAAGGTGGGGTTCTTGGGGCTACTTTTTGTAAACTTGACCCACGCCCGCTCTGGCTGGTTACGGCCAACCGGGAGACGTTGTGGCCACTGCTGGTGGGGGGTGGTCAGTGCCTCCCTTCGGGAAGGCAGAGTGCCAGGCTGCCTCAAAGAGGGGGTGGTGCAACCTCTGCTAAAAAAAAAACATCACTTGACATTGACTCCCTCACCAGTTATCATCCGGTCTCTAACCTTCCCTTTTGAGGGAAGGTTATTGAGAGGGTAGTGGCTCAGCAGCTATAGGGGCATCTACACCACACCAGTTATCTGAGTCCTTCACAGTCCAGCTTTTGTCCGGGCTATGGCACCGAGACTGCGCTTGTTGCTTTTGTCGACAACCTCCACCATGAATTAGATAAGGGTTGTTCGACCCTGCTAATTCTTTTAGATCTGTTGGCTGCTTTTGATACCGTTGATCATGAGATGTTGGTGACTCGCTTGCAGAACCGAGCCGGGGTGGGCGGGATCGTTCTTGAATGGTTCCGCTTTTTCCTGGCTGAAAGAACTCAATGTGTAGATCTGCACCTGGTGGGTTTATTTATTTAGTTTATCAAATTTTTATGCCACCCCCTCCTGCTTCAGCATCTCGGGGCGGCTCACAACAGCATAAAAAATACAAAATATAAAAACAAAACCATAAACATTATAATAATGATATAAGAACATTAAAATAACCCAAGCAAAGCAATAACAAAATCCCATCCCAACCCATCACCCTCACCAAAGACCTGGTGGGACAGCCAGGTCTTACACTGTCTACAGAAAGAGGCGAGGTCTAAGGACAGGCAGACCTCTGGTAGGAGGAAGTTCCACAGTCATGGTGCGACCACCGAGAACATCCTCCTCATAGTCGACACCCGGGGGACCTCAAGTCGGGTGCCCCTGGCCAAACGGCCCACAGATGGGTGGGGCCCAGGCCGTTTAGGGCCCGGAAGGACTATCAGCAGCCAGTGCAGAGAACGGAGCACTGGTGTACTGTGCTCGCAGCGACTCATCCCCGTAAGGAGACGAGCCGCCGCATTCTGCACGAGCTGCAGTCTCCGAACCGTCACCAAGGGTAGCCCCACGTAGAGCGTGTTGCAGTAAGCCAGTCTTGAGGGATTAGGACTTGATCTCACAGGTTCCAAAGAAAACTTACAAAATGCTTTGTAAATGGGGTCCCCGTTGACTGGAGAGGAGGTTTGCCAATTGACGCCCACAGGAAGTTTTGGACGGGCAACTTTAGAAATAGATTTCTATCCGCTTTGTGCATAACCCTGCACCGGTAAAAGCCAGACACAGGCACAGCAGATGATATCTACAAAGCAGTGAGTTTCTGGCAGCTGCAAGTATGCAATCTGCATCTACGCAGTCCCAGACGCACTCAAGTTACGTACAAGTTACACGCAAGTTACCCACACTCAAGTTACATAGAACGTGCAGCCCCTAGACTTGTGGTGATGGCACAACCTCATTATAATGAACTCATATAGGACCTGATTATAATGAATGGTCCATTTCTTGCCGCGTGTATAGTGCCAAACCCTACTGAAGTGAAATGAATGTTTTCTCCGTTCCCCTGGAGATTTGTTATCCTGTATTTTGCAGGCTTCTCATTTAATATTTGCTCTCTTTCTCTCCTTGCTCAGTTCCCCTCAGCGTTTTTCAAAGGGCGGGTGAACATGTGTGCGGCGTTCTGCTATGAGGTGTTGAAGTGCTGCACATCCAAGCTGAGCACCACCAGGAGCGAGGCTTCCGCGCTTCTCTACCTCCTCATGAGGAACAACTTTGAGTTCACCAAGCGGAAAACCTTTCTGAGAACGCACCTCCAGGTCAGTGTCCACAGAACCCCTGCTCCAAACCTTGATTAGGTGGCTTTTCCAAGGCGGCATCTCCAAGAAGCACTCGTTTGCCAGCTGCTGCTCCACTTCCAGTAGTGGCAGGGGAGCCTCTAAACTCCCCTGTGCTAGTTTCTTTTCTTGCAGGCTCGGAGATCTGCAAGAAACGAGGCTGCTTCTGGCTTGTATAAAAACAGCCTGAGACCGGTTACAATGAAACTTTCTCAGTGCCGCTCTCTCTATCTAAAGATATTTTTGTGCGACTGTGAAACTAAAATGCACATGTGTTTAAAACTGGCTTAAATTGGGGGGGAAAAAAACTAACCCTCCCCTTCCCCACCAGATAATCATCGCGGTGAGCCAGCTGATTGCCGATGTGGCACTAAGCGGTGGATCACGGTTCCAGGAGTCGCTGTCTATTATTAATAACTTTGCCAACAGTGACAGGCCAATGAAGGTAAGTTTGATTCATGAAAACAAATAAAGAACTGACGTCGTTGTGGACTACATGGCCCCTGAAAAGAGCCAGAGAGTCTTGTTTAAAGACCAAATCTAATTAGTATATATAGGCAATTTCCTATTGTAAGCAAAGCCCTGCTGAGCTAAACCAAGCAAGCTTTCATGCAAGGAGCTGCCACCTGGGCCTTGTAGATCAAGTTATTATGACAGTTGTGTAAGTGGAGGATATTGTGTTGGTTATGTTTATTGTAACAGGAAGGCCAGGAGTTGCCGTGCCTAGAATACATCAATATTATCCAGATCTTCCTACGCTCTTTCCAAGAACTTCCACGAAGGATGGCACGCTCTTGTATCTAATGTGAAAAACAAGCCATCACCAATCAATTTGGAAGCAGCCTCTAAGGAAGCAGTGATGCCCACCTTGCATTGCACTTCTGTCGTTTAAAAGCAGCTTGGGGCCATGATTCTGTAAGGTGGTTAAGCACCTGCGTAACTTTCAGCATGGGAGGATTTCCACAGCGCTGCTCCCATGCATAAGGCTGGGCATGTGCTATGGTACTGAGACTGCATTGGTGGCCGTGATGGACGATCTCCGCCGGGAGATGGACGCAGGATGTTCAACATTTCTGATCCTGCTAGATCTCTCAGCTGCTTTTGACACCGTGGACCATGGGCTGCTGTTGAGACGGCTGCGAGACCTGGGGGGTCTGGATGGGACTGTCCTTGGATGGTTCCACTCATTCCTCTCGGGGAGAAGCCAGCGGGTGGTGCTGGGGGCTGAAACATCAAGCCCCCGGGCCTTGACCTGCAGCGTTCTGCAAGGTTCGATCCTGTCTCCACTGTTGTTCAATGTGTATATGCAGCCCCTTGGGGAGATCGTGAGAGGGTTCGGGGTGCGATGTCGCCAATATGCTGATGATACTCAGCTGTACCTCTCCTTTTCAACTGACCCAGGTCCTGCCGTCTCATTGCTTTCCCAATGTTTGGAGGCCGTGGAGGATTGGATGAGGCAGAGCAGACTGAAACCGATAAGACAGAGGTGATGGTGGTGGGGAGAGCGAGGCAGGTTCTGACCCCCCTTGTTGGGGGGGGTCCATCCTCCTATTGCCCAGCAGGTTTGGAGTCTGGGGGTGGTGTTGGACTCGGGTGTCCGTCTGGATCGGCAGGTGGAGGCGGTGGCCAAGACCGCTTTCCGCCAGCTGTATCTGGTGCGGAGGCTGTGCCCATACATTTCCTGGCCCGACCTGGCCACCCTTATCCATGCGTTCAGCACCTCAAGGCTGGACTACTGCAACGCGCTCTACGTGGGGCTTCCCTTGTTTCTGGTTTGGAGGCTGCAGCTGGTGCAGAATGCGGCGGCCCATCTCCTTATGGGGACAGGGCAAAGGGAGCACATAAAACCAGTGCTCCGTGCTCTGCACTGACTGCCTATAGCGCACCGAGCCAGATTCAAGGTGTTGGTATTGATCTATAAAGCCCTGCACGGTCTGGGCCCCTCATACCTCGGAGACCGCCTCACCCTACGTGCCTCAGAGCGACCCCTTCGGTCCGCTGGGGGCGCCTTCTTGGAGGTCCCCCGGGTGAGACGGGGGGCCACAATGGAGAGGGCATTCTCCGTGGCCGGACCGCGACTCTGGAACTCCCTCCCGGAGGAAGCCCGTCTGGTCCCAGGTCTGTTGGCATTCCATCGAGCCTGCATGACCTGGCTGTTCGCCCAGGCCTTCGGAGGGGAGGGTTGGATAGTTGGGGATGTGGGGAGGTGGCGGTTGGAGGGGATTGTTTTTAAATTTCTTTGTTGATGGCTTTTAACATTTTTTTAAATTGTTATTGTATTGTTGTAAACCGCCCCGAGATGCCATAGGCATGAGGGGGTGGCTAAAAAATGCTTTTAAATAACCAAATAAGTACTGTGTTGACTCTGGGGCACCCATTAAAGGCAGTCCTCCATGCAATTCATTTCAAGTAAAGCTGCAGCTCTCTGGCCTCTTACTCTGGAGCAGTATCACCGATTGCCATGAGGCTGCTTCGGAGTAAGAAGGTTGAGGATCGTGACCAATGGGTTGCAAATTTGGACCCTGAACGAGGCGGTTGATATGGTCCAGGGTCTGCACGCAGCCCAGGTTTAATGAATGAAAAACCCAGTTAATAGCATTGGTGACAAACCTGTCCATGGAAGTTGCAAGACAGTGTATGCTAAATAATGACGTGCAGCATCAGCCTGTTCTTGGCAAACCTCGTGTCTCTGGTTCTTTGCTTGCTTCTAATTTGATAGTTTATTTTATTTTTGCTCAAGGCGACTGCTTTTCCCTCTGAAGTCAAAGACTTGACCAAGAGGATCCGGACCGTGCTGATGGCTACGGCTCAGATGAAGGAGCACGAGAAGGATCCCGAGATGCTGATCGATTTGCAGTACAGCTTGGCTAAGTCCTACGCAAGCACCCCCGAGCTCCGGAAAACGTGGCTGGACAGCATGGCCAAGATCCACGTCAAGAACGGGGATTTCTCTGAGGTAACGAACCGCGGCTTCAGCAAAATGGGAGACCTGTGGCTGCGCAAGGGCAGAAACCCCCAGCGGAAAGCTTAACCCTGCCTCCTTGGTTGTGCCTTGCAGGCGGCAATGTGTTACGTTCATGTGGCGGCCCTGGTAGCGGAGTTCCTTCACCGAAAAAGTAAGAGCTTGCTTTGTGCCGGGGGGGGGCCTGCTAAAGACGTGGGGGGGCTTTGTTTTGCTTCTCGGCTTCATCTTTGCAGTCGCAGCCCTGCAGAAATGTTTCCAGGCCACTTGATTTTTGGAAGAGAGCCATCTGAAATCAGTCTGGTCCGGTGTGAGTCACGATTTCGCAGACTGCGCCGAAATCAGGATATCGCCTCCAATTGGCGGGATGGGGAACGTAACTCGCCCTGGCAGCCGCCTTAGGTCTCCTGACATTGAGCAGGTCGTGCTGGGAGATAATTAGTCTGTAATAAATATATGTCATTTATTTAGGCGTCTAAATGAATAGATCCCGTGTCCTTTTCACAAGAGAGAGAGAGAGAAACAGCAGGAGACCGGGAATGTTTAGCAAGTCCTCCTACTTATCTTTGAATTCCTTATCTTTGCCTCGCAATAGCTTTTGTGGTGAACAGTCACACCAAAGAGCATCCAAAATAATCTCTGAGCGTGGATGTGTTTTGCTGCTGCTTTGAGGAGATTTAAATAAGGGACCCTGTGCAGAAGGACACGGTTCAGCAATTGCAAGTTTGAGTTTTTCACTGATTTAGGTTTGCTACCGTGGCTGCATGCCATTGTGAATTTCCTTTGGTGAAATGGCAGATGTTGTTCCACTGAATTCAGAGGCTGCTCTTCCATTAAATGTTGATCCAGTAGCAAGCAGCTTTTGTGCTGTTGTTGATGTTCACGTGGATACTTTGCTGCTTGGCAAATGCTAATTTAGCAATTACCTGCTTTCTAAAGCGGAGCAATGAGCTGCTTGGCCCGCTGACTCATGCCAAGTGTTTCATGCAGAAAACTTAGAGTAGCAAGGAGCAGTGACCAACCTATGAGGAAAGGGCTCCAGCCAGGGACTCTCTATGTTCCCGTCTGGAACAAGGCACCCTGTGATGTGCTATGCAGCTGCTTGTTGCATGAAGAAGCCAGATGTCTGGAAATGCTGCTACTCGACCGGTTTGCACTTGGGAAGAAAGGCATCCACTTGCCTCTTCCTTTCTTGAAGAAAAAGGAGACACGGTCTGACTGCAGTAGGAGGAATGTGCTAGGACTGCCCAGCTAGAGAAAAAATTAGTGGTACGATAAGGTTCTTGTGGTTTAATGCAGAACAGGAAGTGGAGGGGAGATCGGTTTATTTTAAAGCCATTTTAAGCGATTTTTGCTTGCAGGAGGCAGATTTTTCTTTTCACTAACTCATTTCTCTGCCAGTTAGATTTGCCCTGCCTGACCACTCCCTCTGGCCAGTCACTGTCCGGGGGTAACAGAAACTGCAACGTTCAATATTTGTGGCGGCTGTTCACTCTATCCCCTCAAAAAAATAGACTTGGGGAAACACCGATGTTTGAGAGAGCTCCTTACGGACCGTCCCCAGTGAGAAATGTGATCCCACAGAACAACCATCCTTTTTGTTAGAGAGGGTGGGAAACAGCCGGGCTTCCTCTGGTTTTGCCACCCAATAATTGCCGACTGCCGATGGAAAGGTAGAAGAAAGACAAGGGGGTTCTTTCCCGTTGTGTGGCTGGGAGCAGGGAAGGCTCCAGCAGGTATTAAAATGAGAGGGTCGGTCCAGAGAGAAACTTTTAAAGGGTGTGTCTATTAAAGCAACTGCGGAACTGAGCTTATCAATCCGAGACAAAGGACAGTGACTCACTATCTTTGGGCCATGGCAAGAGCCAGTGCCGGCAATAAACCATGATGATGACTCACTATCTTGCCATGCCAAGTGACTCCTCTCAGTCTCAAAGTTCACATTCTTAGGACTTCCTGCTCCATCCCCTCTGACAGACGCGTGCCCGGTGCTCTCACTCCTGGCTGAAAATGGACATGCTCCTTAACCTCCGCTTCAACATTTCCTATGCATGTTGCGGGGCTGCCTAGGGCGCCCATGCAGCCCTGCAACATGCATACCGGAGGGAAAATACATGTCTGTTTTTACCCTGTGTGGCAGCCTCCTTCAGTGACTTTCAGCCAACTGCCCTGCGGCACTACGAGCTACGCCCAACCGAGGCACCCCTGCACATTTGTGACTGAAGCTGGGGGAGGAGGAAGCAGAACCAGAGCCAAGCAGAACACTGACTTTGCAAGGCTGGAGGAGGTGGCTGTATCAGCAGTAGGAGCAGGCCGGTTGGCCTGGCTGTAGGGTGGAGTCAGTCTGTTGCAGTACAAGGGATACAAGGACGCTCTCAAAGGGGCCTTGGACCTGACAAACATTTGTTTAAGTTTCCTGGCAATGCCTGTGCGTGGCCTTAAAGATCATTAGGGCTGATGCGGCAACAGCTGTTACCAAGCCGCAATTCCATTCCGCCATTTCAGAATTGCCTGCGCCACACGGCGGCTTTTCTGCCGGCATGCTGCTAATTCCGCCGACATTCTGCAAATTCGGAAACTATCGGGAAAAATTGCGGAATTGTCAGAAAACCGCTGTTCCGCTATTTCATGGCACTGGTGGAATGGCGGAAGTAGCAAAAATGCCATGTTTCCACTATTTGTGAAGCCTGTGGAAGTAACCTGTGGAATGAAATTAGCGGAATGAAAGCCTCTGTACCACTAATTGCGGAAACGCTGTTTCCGGCGAAAATAGCTACCGCTGCGACTTTCTGCTACAGGCCTAAAGATCATCTTCTTAGCTGCAGCTGCAGAGGGGTCGGTTGGGGGACAAGGCTGTGTACTGCAAATCCATCCATTCAGGGGATACAAGGACATCTAAGCTGGGAGGCCTTTCTTTCCCTCCTTCCATTCATTTTTTCTCTGAATTGCTCCTGGATGCTCTTAGTTGTGTGAAACAAGATCTCTGAATATTCAAAATCGTGAGTTGGGCCCCTGAAAATCATGAGATTGTCTTAACAATTATCATCATTTTTATTTCTGTAGCGTCCCCACCGCCAAATGGTGCTCAGGGCGCTTCACAACCTAATGAGAAAACAATATCAAAATCCATTTAAAAGACAAACCCGATTAAAACCAATTTAAAGGGGGGGAAGGTAAAAAGAGGAGGGGAACCGGCCGTGGATTCTAAAAGCACCTAGAGAATAAATGAGTCTTCAGGTGATTTTGAAAGGAGAAGCGGGAGGAACTGAAATTAATATCTGGAGGGAGCGAGTCCCACACTGAGGGACCCACCCCAGCAAAGACCTGATCGCCCACAAGGCACGATGACGGGATCCCCAGACGCCGAGTGGTTTCTGACCGTAGAAAACCACCATTGTATTTATTTTATTTTATTTTTAAATTTATATCCCGCCCCTCCTGCCCACAGGGCAGCCCGGGGCGGCGAACAGCATTTCGTTTAAAACAATAATAAAAATTTTAAAAACAATTTTAAAATACACTACAGGGGGAAACCCCTATCCCTATCCCCACCACCACCCCCCGCCAAAAGCCTGACGGAACAGCCAGGTCTTACATATATGCCGAAAGAGCAGGAGAGTGGGAGCCAGCCGAGCCTCCTCCGGAAGCGAATTCCACAGCACAGGGGCGACCACCGAAAAAGATCTAACATCGGTGGCCACCCGCCTCGCCCGGGGAACCTCCAAAAAGGCTCCCACGGACGATCTCAAGGGTCGCACGGGTACATGGGGAGTGAGGCGATCCCGCAGATAGGCAGGGCCTAGGCCGTGAAGGGCTTTAAAGGTTAAAACCAGCACCTTGAACCTGGCCCGGTGCTTTATAGGCAGCCAGTGCAGAGCCCGGAGCACTGGTGTCATGTGCTCCCTGCGACCCGCCCCCGTCAGGAGACGGGCCGCGGCATTCTGCACCAGCTGCAACCTCCGGACCAGCTTCTCGGGCAGCCCCACGTAGAGCGCGTTGCAGTAATCCAGCCTCGAGGTGATGAAGGCATGGATGACAGTGGCGAGGTCGGAGTCTGAGAGATACGGCCGAAGCCGCCGGACAAGATGTAACTGCCGAAACGCACTCCCCGCCACGGCCACAACCTGAGATTCCAAGCTGAGCCGCGAATCAAGGAGCACACCCAGACTCCGCACTTGAGACACCATGGGGGGGCGAACCCCCCCAACAAGAGGAGATTCAACCACCCCCAGGCTCCCCAAGCCCTCGCCCACCAACATCACCTCCATCTTGTCAGGATTCAGCTGCAGATGGCTCAACCTCATCCAAGCCCCCACAGCCGACAGGCACTGGGAAAATAAGGAGACTGCATGGCCTGGGTCGGTGGAAAAGGAGAGGTAGAACTTAGTGTCATCAGCATACTGATGACACTGCATGCCCTGAAACCTTCTCACAATCTCCCCTAACGGCTGCATATAGATGTTAAACAAGAGGGGGGACAGAATGGCACTGTAAGGCTCCAGGAGCAGGTCTCCAATAAGCCAGGGCTTGTACCATTCAGGGCCCTAAAAAACCTGAATTAAAATAATAATATTAATAATAATAATAATTCAGGTTCCTTTTATTTGCTGCCTTCTTTCTGAGCCATTGGGTTGACACTTGGTTTAAGTTTTCAAGTGGAGCTGGTTGAAAACTCAAATCATTTTTGGGCAGATTCCTAATTTGCTGTTCTGAAATTTTTATTTTTTTATTTTAAAAAAATTTGATGGGCCCAAGTAACAGCCCAGGCTGAAAACTGCCATGGCCCGGGAAACCCCCAGATCCGTCCCGGGGAAACATCTGGCAGAGTGATTGAGACATGACAGCACTGCGGGGGTCACTTGGGTCAAAGAGTGCCCCCCCTCCGGCCCCGTGGTACCGTCCTGTCTGGAAATACCCCGTCTCTCTGTTCTCCGTCCTTAAAATTAGAGAGAATATGGTTGCCATGTTGGTCCCGAGAGGTGGAGAAAGTAGTTCAAATGAGATATTTTATTGGACCAATAAAAGATCTCATTCGAACTACTTCGTCTCCACCTCTGTAAAATTAGAATCATCATAATGTACCACCCAGGGCTGTTGTGAGGGCAAACTAGATAAGGACTGTGAAGTACTTTGAATCACAAAGGTGCTATAGACATGAGTAATCATAATTATGTGAAAAGTGGAATTCTCACATAAACACATGGCTCAGTGCTTTGGAATTTTAGGAAAATAGCAGCTGACAAAATTGCAACAGAGAAGTCCTAGCTAAGATTGGATCCCCTTTGTGCTAAGCGTTACACAGACAGGATACAATCCTGCTCCCATTGAAGTCAATGGCAAAACTCCCATTGACTTGAATGGATCAAGATTGCACCTTACCACCTTTCCCCAGATGAGGTTAAAATCCACATACAGATTAAACGTGGGAGAGAAAATCAAGGGGAAAGGGTTTGCCCAAAGCTCACAGAGCAATCCAACACAGAGACGGGAATAAGGCTCAGGTCTTCTGAGCCACTGGTGGACCTGCCCTGGCAGGGACGGGTCACCGAGAGCACAGGTCACCGATGTTCTCTGCTCTGCACTGGCTGTCTAGAGTCTTCCGGACCCAAATTCAAGGTGTTGGTTGCTACCTTTTAAAGCCCTAGATGGCTTGGGCCCCATGTACCTGCAGGACTGCCTTACCCCTAAATCGGCCCCTGCAGTTGGCTAAGGGCGCCCTCTTGGAAGTCCCCCGAGTCTTCCGAGCGGCAACGTTTGAGAGGTCATTCTCGGTGGCCGAATCTCCCCTCCCTCCCGCATTCTCGAATCTCCCCTCCCTCCTGCAGACGATGAACCTGGCTAGTTCATCAGGCCTTAGGTGAGGCAGACGGGTAGTGGGGGGTGTGTGTCTTTTGAGGGGGGAGGTAGTGGGTTTTAGTTGGACCTCGTTTGTTTGATTATTTTTATTTTGTATTTTTTATATTATGTTTTTTATTGTCTTTTGTACGCTGCCCCGAGCTGCCATTTGGCAGGAGGGGGAATAAACATAAACTTCCCTGAATCCCATACCACATATGAATGGTGTTTCCAGAAAAAGGACTTTGTGTCAGACAATTGGAAGGGGAATTTAGCTTTCTGAGCTAAGATTTTATGGAGATTTCCAGCTAGAGAGAGAGCGAGCCAAACAACCAGAGAGGTGTGACATTTTTAGAAAAAGACGTATTTCTTTGGTTGGGAAATGTAAACTATCTGGGCCAGTGGGAGATGACGAAGCAAGAAACTGACCAAGGAGCTAGAGGCAGTAAAAGACTCTGCAGACGAGCAAAATGCGATGCAAAAAGAGAGCGAGATATTCAGCTACAGGGTGGACGGTGGAATGAGATGGAATGTAGTGGAGAGGTTCAAAGTCTGCCTGATACGGCCAGGGAGTGGTTTGTCGTGTTACGCTTGCCAACGCAGGCAATCCTCAACACGGACTGGGTCGTGACCTCCTAGCAGTTTGTGAGGAGCCGCTGGTACACAGCGCGGCTCCCCCAAGCTGTTAGGAGGTGGCGCGGGGAGCAGCAGCAGGAGCACTGCTGCAGACGGAAGGTCCCAGAAGCATCGGCTCGCTGCTCTCCAGGACCTACTGTCACTGCTCCTGCCAATTCCCTGGACCTTCCGCTGCTCCTGCCTTGGACCCATCTGGTCTTGGGAAGCAGCAGAACCACAGCGGCTGACTGGGAGTAGCCAGTGGTGGCGGCAGGAACGAGGGCAGCTCGCTAAGTGCGGGTGGACAGGGAAAGATGGGGAGAGGATGCCAGTGGCTCTTGGCTGCTGCCGTGTTTCCCCCACTCATCCCTGTCTCTATCCACACCGCCAAATGGCCTTCGAGCCCACAATGAGCAGCTGGCACGTAGCCAGTGATTTAGGGTTTCAAAGGCACGTTACTCTGGGTGTGTAGTTCCACCTAGTGTGACACTTATAAAAACAAACAAACCACCACTTAGGCACGGGATGGGACTCCTGGGAGAATTTCTGTTTCCAATTGCATGCATTTCCCCCCATTGAAGTCAATGGGAACAAACCGCAATGCAAAAAAACCTGAATCCGCAATGTAAAAGATTCCAAACAAAACGCCGGGAGTGAAAAAAAAATCCGACATGTCAGATTCATCCGAAACAGTCATTTGGGGGCAATTTTGGATTAATCCGAAACCAAAATTCCCATCCTTAGTATGTGGTATAGTAGGGGTCTGCAATACAGATCCGTTGCCTGGGGAACCAGCCTTGTTCAATAATAAAGCAATTCTGTTTTATATTTCACGCTTCCCCCCCCCCCCCACTACTTTTTGCCATCCACAGAATTGTTCCACAACGGATGCTCGGCCTTCAAGAAAGTCACGCCCAATATCGACGAGGAGGGTGCGATGAAAGAAGACGCAGGGATGATGGATGTTCACTACAGCGAGGTGAGACTCCGGTTGCTTGACCTCAGGCTTTAATCATTGTAACTCTTTCCGACTTCGCTGCAGAATGAAAACAGCAAGCGGACGTCTGTGTGATTGGGCCAAATGTTCAGAATTCATGGGTCAGGTTCCCCCGAGTCATGAGGTGGACTTAAAAATGCTGACAATTTTTAATAAATAAATAAATTTGGGTTCCGTTCGTTGTTTGGTTTGTGAGCTTTCCGGATGTGTGTGACTCAAGCTTTCAACATTTGCTGTGCAGCTGAGAGGGCTAGAGGGCTTTCGCTTTGGGGTTTTGGGGTTGTTGATTTTTTAAAAAAGTTGTGGTTCATGAAATCTTATCATGAGTCATGATTTACAGTTTTATTAAAAAACTTTAAATCATGAGATTTGTAAGGCTGTTGTGAGAGGGGTTGGCTCCAGTGTTGGATACGCTCATTCATGGACCGTACAGGAAATTGTTCGGGGTCAGATCCCTGGAACTGGTTTATGGGGTGTGGCAGGGGATGTATCAGGAGAAAGAGACATGGACCAAACTTCCTTTTTCACCCCATCAATCTCTGGCTGCTCTTGGCGGTGACAGCTCCTGGGTTGCTCTAACCTGTACTGACAGGTAGACCAAGCAATGACCTTGCCAAGATCGGGGAATGCCAAGTGGCGAATAGGCCGGAAGTTCGAATTATCCCCTTCCCGCTCCCAGCAGGTAATTGGAGAGCAAGGAGGGGACACCTGCAGCTCGTGGCTGCTTTTTTCATTTGGCCCCTTTCTGATTCCTGGATCAGGCCCTTGGATTCGGTTCCTGCCCTCAAGCATGGAAAGACTGAGGCTGCTTTTTGACGTTACATGAGAGGGGCGGGAACTTTGGCAGCTGCCAACGCAACGCTCTAATTGTGAGGATTAACGCCCATCAGAATGCACTCATCTTTTAGCGTGAGAGAACACCTGTCCTTGTGAAGGCTACATTTGGGGACCTGGTCATGCGTTGGCCTTCTCTGCAGATGCTGTGTATAACTTCAGTTAAAGTACTACTAATAATAATTTCTGTAGTGCTACTAGGCGTAAGCAGCACTTTACAGTGTCAGATTTTCAAAGCCAGGTCCCTGCCCAGTGAGCTTACGATCTAAGATGGACAAGAGTGAGGGGAACACAGGGATAGACAGTTACACACACACACGCTCCCATTTTACAGATGAGGTACTGAGGCTGAGAGGTTGGGACTTGCCCAAGGCCACCCAGTGAGTACATGGCTAGGGAAGGATTCAAACCCACTACACCACACTGGCTGCCCCTCCCATGTAATGTCGAGAAGTAGTCTAAGCTCAAGGAAAGGGGGCAGAGATGAGGGCAGGTGAGGAGAGGGGATGGTTCCATGGCATCGATCCATAACGTGGACCCTCTCCCTCCATCCACAACAGTGCATACATTGTACTGCTCTCCCCTTCTCAACTCCTTTGCCGCCCACGAGACTTGTACTAAGGTGACCCGCAGCTGAGATTTAATGTGGACAAGTGCAAAGTGATGCACGTAGGGAACAATAATCCAAACCATGCGTACACAATGCTGGGTACTAAGCTAGGATTTACCATCAGGAAAAGGATCTGGGGGTGATTGTGGACAATACAATGAAATCCACAGCGCAGTGTGCAGCAGCAGTCAAAAAAGCAAACAATGTTAGGAATTATTCGGAAGGGAATAGAGAATAAAACTGAGGATGTCATAATGCCTCTATACAAATCAATAGTGCAACCGCACCTCGAATATTGTGTGCAGTTCTGGTCGCCCCATATCAAGAAAGATATAGCTGAACTAGAAAAGGTGCAGAGAAGGGCAACAAAAATGATCCAGGGCATGGAAGGGCTCCCGTATGAGGAGAGGCTTGGTAGGTTGGGGCTCTTCAGCTTGGAGAAGAGACGACTGAGAGGAGATATGATAGAGGTCTATAAAATCATGAGTGGNGAGGCTGTGGTGAGGGCCAGTACTAGAGCTGAGTGTAAAAGGGGGTTGGACAAGTTTCTGGAAGATCGGTCCATTAGCAGCTATTAGCCAGACAGGATCAGGGAACATGACGGGAGCTGGGGCAAAACAACAAGGAATGGATCCCCCATTGTGACCTGTTGGGTGCTTCTCCCAAGCCATCGTGATTGGCCACTGTCGGAGACAGGATGCTGGACTAGATGGACCATTGGTCTGACCCAGTATGGCACTTCTTATGTTCTTATGAGAAAAGGTACCTTCCCCTTGTAGAGCGTCATTATCAACGGAAGGAAATTTGCTTTGCTGTTTCCCATGCAGTTCTGTGCTGCAGGTAAACAACGTACCTTGATGTCCAGGACTGCGGATCTTACACCTTTCACAAGCTTAAAATTCAGATGTAAATACTTAAAGAAAACGCACTTGTTATCTTTGATAATTCAAATTCTGCACAGGAGAAGTCAGTTGCTTTTTCTTTTCTAGTTGTTTGGATTTGCGGCATGCTGGTCAGATTGACCGTGACCTCTGGCCTCGGTGCTGATGAAATGTATTGTACAACCCCTGTGAGTTCTGAACAGCTTCTATTTTGCGACCCATACAGGAAATCTTGGTGGAGCTACTGGAACTGTGTGTGGACGGGCTGTGGAAAGCAGAGCGCTACGAAACCATATCCGAGGTCTCAAAGCTGATAATTCCCATTTATGAAAAGCGGCGAGAGTTTGAGGTAGACGTTTTAAACTTGGACGGATTAATGTTGAGACACTTTATAAGGAGAGCTTAATCCAAGCCCAGAACGATAGCAAGCATCCTCCTCAAACGTGGTAGAAAAGCCACGACTAGCGCTGTAATGGATACCCAATTTGGGTAACACCTGCATTGTGAGTACTGTTTCAGGTATCCAAATCAGTTCCCCAAAACGACCCCAGTACTTGAAAAATGTTGGTTACCAGTTTTTAAAGTTCCTGAAGTTACCCACAATAATACCCTCAAAACTGTGAAATCTAGGACAAAGTTGGTGTTTTGGTCTACCGCTTGTCAGTATTTTGGTATTTCCGTATACCGGCTGTTGGTATTTCAGGTACTCAATCAAAAACCAGCTCAGGTACCGAAAACTACTCAGAATACTTGGTTCACTTCAGGTACCAGAAATTCTACAGGTATAGACCCGTTTTTGTGGGTAATCGTTTTAGCCCTGTACATGATCCGCTAAGTCTCATGGAGATTTCAAATCTTGAGGCTTCATTTTATTTCTAAATTGAATCAGTCCTGTGTTTTGAACACCCCTAGGCTGGAGGAGAATTGAGGCTAAATGGGCCCGAATCTACCAAAATATCAGGAGCAGCTAGTCCAGGGGTGGGGAGCCTCAGGCCCCGGGGGCCAAATGCGGCCCTTGGCAAGTTTTTATGTGGCCCTTTCCCAGTGCCTGGATCTGGCTCCTGGATCCAGTCTCTACCCCGAAGCACTGAAAAATTGAGCTCCAGATAATGGAGCAGAGAGGAGGACATGCACACACGTGTAGGGGACAGATCCATGATCTCAGCCCTCCTTGTCTTGAATACACCCTGCCCCCCACATCTGTGTGGCTCTCGGAGCTCGTACTCATTTTCAATGCGGCCCCCGGGACAGAAGAGACTCACCACCCCTGAGCTAGACCAAGATTTCCTCCCGTTTGTAGGTAGATGATTGCCTAATCTCACCCTCACTATCCTCTTTGCGAGAGCTGCTCCAAGTCCATTCCAACAGACAAAAAACAGCCAGCAGAGTCTAGGGGTGAAAACAGACATGACACTAACCACCCTTTAACCACCCTTGGTGGTCATTTATGCATGTTTCAGGGCTGCATAGGGCACCAATACAGCCCTGCAACATGCATAAATAACCACCAAGGGTGGTTAGCGGGTGGTTAGCGTCATGTCTGTTTTCACCCTAGGTGAGACTTGTCCCATTCCTGCTGCTCGCTGCAGAAGAACATGAAAATCAGCAGCAAAGCAGAAATGAAAACTGTAGAAAAACGGGTTGACTTAATGCGCTTTGTTTGCCTAACTTTATCAGTGGTACCTATCATTTGCTTAAGTAGACATTCCAAAATCAACAAGGCAATTTGTTGCCCGGATGAATGGGTTTTGCCTGTTTACCAGACAGATGACAACATTCCAGAATGCAGCTGCTATGCTGATTTCTGTTGGCGCAGGTGTAGTGGCCGGGTCAGCTCACGGACCACCGCAGCTTGAGTTAAAGGGCCAAGATCCATAGCTAGACTGTGACAAACTCCCCTCTTTGTGGGTGGGGTACAGACGCCCTATGTAACCTCCAGTGGGTTACATAGGGCGTCTTTAGACATAACAAAGATCGGGTGTCAAAACCCCTAAGCACGTGTTTGACCGTTGTGTGTAAGTGTGTAAGCACCATAACAACCCCAACACCAATTTGGTCCCCCATTGAACATCCGTTGAACATGAAATGTGAACACTCTTGCATCACAAGGACAATCTGCATGTTCCGGATGAACATGTGGCCAACCTTTTGTCTAATGATATTGCGTGGTGTGTTAGCAGGTACAACACGGGGAACGAGGCGGCAGCACTTGCGTGCTGAGATTGGGTGGCGACCAAAACACCGATTTGCCCCAAGATGGGCTGTTTGACTAAGCAGCGCCACATGGTGAACACAGGGCCACACCGGTCTTCATATCAAGGTCAAAACGCGCATTCAGACCCCTGTTGACATTATGTCTAAAGACACCCATAGTCTCCAAAGTGTACACTAAAGTACCTGAAGCACTTTTGACAACTGTGTTGAGTAGGGGTGGTCCGCAGGGGGAAATTTCATTGTGTTTTGTTTTTTCTTTTTGTTTCCCTGGGATTTCTTTATTTAATTAAGGATTCAAATTTAAGCCAACCTGTACTCCCATCCCTAGTCCCGGGGCAATGGGTCCAGCCTTCCCAACCCCCATTCCCTGGGGCCCCGGAGTGGTATTTAATGGCCTCGGAGGGCTTGACTGAAGCACCGCCGCTGCTGTGGGGTCTCCGCCAGGCTCCCTTGCTACGCCGTTCTCCCTGCTCCTTGTTACACACGTGCAAATTGGCCAATGCCTTTAATCAAAATGTTGGCAGCCAAAATGACATTGCCACGTTTTGGGCGAAGGGCGGCGGCCATATTTTACTAGCGCGATACGGAGCAGGGAGGACGCAGCAGCAAGGGAGCCTTCCGGAGCCCCCGCAGAAGCAGCGGTGCTTCAGTCAGCCGGTTAGTACCACTCCGGGGCACCAGGGGAATGGAACGGGAAAATCGGGAGGCCACTGTTACGTGATCTTTCAACAGGCAGTTTCAGATTAATCCGAAACCGCAACTCCCATCCCTAATATTGAGGGAAGAGCTAAAAAGATTATCCACAAAAAATGGGCTTATCCATCCAAATTACGGTACTAACCCAACCTAGTAACATTGGGTACTAATCAGTACTCAGCACCTGAAGGGCTTCCCGACGTACTGATTTACTGGTTTTCGTCTCGATTTTCCAACTTCTGTTACTGTTTTTTCAACTTTCTGTCCCGATTCCTGGACCGATTTACCCATCGGTAAAATGTTAAATTGGTAACGGTAACACCTGGTATTTTGGGGTAATTGGGGGGGGTGACTCGGTACTCTGATACCCATTGGGCACCTGGCCGGCTCCTCAAAACCGCAGGTATTACCCCCAGATGGCCGTGGCACTCCCCATTTCTGTTCTGGGTGAGGGGTTTGAGTCCGATTGTGTCTCTTTGTCTCCTCTGGGCCTTGCCGGAAGTGACACCCACCCGGCTGCTGCCTTCTGGGATAGCGTCCATTCCTTGTGAGTTTGGGAAGGGGGCAATGCATACAGGCTTGGGTCTCCTGCCCTGTGCTTGGCACCCTAGCCTGAGCGAACAAAGCAGAGAAGGGCGAGTGGCTGTATTTCAAGCTCAGCCTGTGCGTCAGACTGGGATGGCTGAAGGCACTGATGCGACTCAGAAGCCCAAATCCCATTTATTTTCCATGTAATGCCAGCACCGAACTCGGTTGCTTAGCACCACCCAGGATCCGGCCCTGCTGCGTATTTGCCCAGCACTTGTTCCGAAGCCTTATTGTCTGGCCTGATTCCCTGAATACACGGGCTGCGGCGCTTATCCCGACTGGATTACAACCGCTCTTTTCGACCGATACAGCCAGGGTCACTTTGGCGACTCCCAAGCAATGGTAAAGCCGCTGCTCCGCTGCTGCCACGGTGCTGTAACGCTGCTGGGCGCTTTGTGTTTTACAGAAGCTCACTCAGTTATACAGAACTCTTCACGGCGCCTATACAAAGATCCTGGAGGTGATGCACACCAAGAAGAGGCTTTTAGGCACGTTTTTCCGAGTGGCCTTTTTTGGACAAGTAAGTGCCTCAGATTGACTCGCTTACCCAGCCCTGTCCATTCTGGGAAGCATTCCAGCCGGAGCGACTTTGAGCCCCTTTTTCGGGGCCTGCTTTTGCCTTTCTGGATTGTAATGTCTTCAGGCTCAGTGTCTTGTTAGAACGTGTCGTTTACTACCAAACATGTTGCACTCCCTAAGCATTACCGCCAGGAGAGAGGATGGGGATTTAGAACACGTTGGATAACTTGGACCACTTTCAGACATTCCCCCCCCCAATATTCTGGCTGGGGGGGGTGTGTGCAGCCAGGATATGCCGGAGATCTGCTGGTCTGAAAAGCCCCCCGCCCCCCCCAACGGCTTTGCTGGCAGACACACCGAGTTGCAGATCTCGATTTCCTGCTCTGCATCCCTGCGCGTGTTTGCCAGCAAAGCCTCATGGAGTGTGTGTGTGTGTGTGCTTTCAGACCGGCCAATCCCCACGTATATCCTGGCTGTGCATATTTGCCCCCCCCCCCCGCAGCCAGAATATGTGCGGGGTGGGGTGGGGAGAGGTCTGAAAGTGGTCGTAGTCTGCGCAATTGCAAGCCCAGCAGGATCAGGAATATTTTCTCTTGATGAAAACCATTGTGCTATTCTGGATAGTACTAACAGGGATGAGATTCTGCGAAAAACCCTGCGGTAACACAGTTACTGACCTTTGTGGTATAGACCCAGCCTCTGTTCTCTCTGCCTCTCCATTATGCACCGACATGAGCCCCATTAAACTGAGTGTCGAGAGCACCAGCAGAATAGACTGGTTCTGCTCCCTCCCTCCCAGCCTTCAAGCCCCTCTTGAAAAGCTACCTCTTCCATTGTATAGGGCTTTCCCTAGCTCCTCACCCCCACAGACGGGTCACTGATGCTCCCTTGGCTGCCGGTCCTCCACGGCCCCCTTCTCCTCTGTCATCAAGCTAAGCATGTGCAACTTCTCGGCTTTGTGGCTGCCTCCCTGGGTGAACACGAATGGGACAGCAGCCAGCTGGACCCCCCGGCTGCCCTGGGGAACAGCACAGCCGCCGTCGCCACTTGTGTGTAGAGCAGAACAAACGGCTGCGGTGAATCCAGGCGGGCGGACAGCCTCTCGCTTTCCACGCAGCAAAGTTTGGGCTGAGGAACCAAACACCCCTCCCAGAATACTGCCCCTGTTATGACTTACAGCTGTGGCGAACCGCGGGCGACAGAAACCGCTGCACCTGTCCCCACGCCCACAACTCTAAGGTGCTGGCGGAACTCGCCACATGGCGTAGCTGCGTGGGACCTAACGGATGGGAGGGTGCACGTTAGCCCGGATTAGCCTGGCTGCGTCCACCACCTTCTCCAGACAACACGGCAGGTACCAGCTGCCCGCCCGCTCCGTGGTGGGAGTAGGTGAACATCTGGCAGCTCAGCTAACAGACGGGCAGGGGAATTCTGGGCTAATGTGGGTCAGCGTCGTGTTGGTTTTCCACCCCTTGTCTATCCCTGTCTTCCCCTCCCTTGTTTCTCCTAGATTGTAATCCCTTTGGGGCAGAGACCCATCTCTAATTAATGATCAGTGTCGGGTACGGTGCTGGCACTGTGTAAATAATAATAATAATTAATAATTATAATAAAATAATATAAGCTGCAGACTGAGTTGATGCCATACACTGTACTAACATCAGAATGATCCCAACTATGAAACCACAGGAGACCTCATCTTAATACCAACATCTGCTCCCCAATTTTTACTTTTAAAAGGCTTCTTAGAGAAACAAAGTAAATACACAAACCTGCACCATCTTGCAATTTCTTCTTAAATGTCAATTTGAGTGGAGTTTTTTTTTTTTAAAAAAAATTTAAATTATTTTTATTTATTTTATTTGACTTCCCTTCTTGGCTGAGTGTTTAGCAGGCGGGGATAGGGGTTGGGTGGGAGACTTAGAGAGTTGGGGTCAAATTTGGGGGGATTTTTTATTTTATTTTTATGCCCTTTTATGTGGCTTTTATTTTGTAAGCCACCATGAGGGAGGGGTGTGTGTATAAATTGGAATAAATAAATCACAAATTTGAAGTCCAATTTCAGTTTTTCTCTTTCTCTCACCTCCTGCCTGTTTCCAATTAATGGCAGGCTTTCTTTGAAGAAGAAGACGGCAAAGAATACATCTACAAGGAACCCAAGCTCACAGGCCTGTCGGAGATCTCCCTGCGGTTGCTTACGCTTTACGGAGAAAAATTTGGAGGAGAGAATGTAAAAATTATCCAGGATTCAAACAAGGTGACGTTAAATGTTAATTTAGGGCGGCGGCAGGGCAACCCAGATAGCTAAATATCCTGGAGAGCTCTTGCACATTGGGCGTTAGAGCAGAGTGCACGACGGACAGATATTTCACACGCTTCTCCTGTTACACGGTGGGAAGGGAAGTTAAGCCCTGCCTTGTCTCCTCCCCACAACTCGACAGAAGCCCCTCACTGCAAATTACTTCCGTCTATGGCTCTGCAGGTCTGAGGGGAAGAGAGCATCTTTTCAGGGATCTAGGGAAGGGGCAGGAGAAAATATATAAAATGGTAACCTCATCCCTGTGTCACCTTGCCTAGCGTGGCATGGGAAAAGGGGCCATGGACAGTTGAATTCCGGAGAGCGCCACGTCTAGAGAGAGCAGGTAGTTGGTCCAATCAAACTCAGGGCTGGCCTTGACACAGGGCGACTGCTCCAGGACCTCCTTTTTCTCTCCTCCTGGGGCCGCGCATTGACCCTGGGTTTTACCAGGATAGGGTGTGGGGCACCCACTCCCCCCACAATGACCAACTCCAAGGCCCAAAGGGGCACGGTGGAGGAGGAGGAGATGGGGCCACCATGACCTGCATTTTATCTTCATCTTGGGCCCTGCAGATCCTAAAGCCGCCCATGTATCTGAACTACTTTAGCTCCGTTTAAGGGGAGTGGACATCTTTAGCATGGACGCTGGGACAACCATGCAGTTGGGATCAGGTCTGCTGGCTTGCATGGCTGAGTGAAGATCCCTCTGCAAGTTCCTCCGCTTTTTTCAGGGATGGTGATTGAGTGTTTCTTCCATCCCTAGAAGTCCCTCCTTGTCAGGCCCCGAGCATGTAGGTTTTGTTGACGTTGTGCAGGACATTAAAAGTAAAGGTGATACCACACCCAACCCTAAACCTGGAAATCATGTTTTGAGAATGGCAGCAGCTACTTGCACTAGCTTTGAAGTTTCTTTAGATCCTTTCCAAGGGGGGCATTTATCTGGACAGCAAGTATGCACTCCTGCGCACCACTGCGCCGGGAGCACGCTGCCTACAACAGGCATGGCGTTCTTTGCCAGAAGGAATTATTGTGGCTGAATCCTGCTCCAATGCAGACAGCCAGTGGAAGGCCTGCGTGCCCCCTAAACTGTGAAAGCTGGTATGAATTCAGTGGTTTATAGGCATGTCAGTCCTCTGCATACAGGAGACTTTGCTTTCATCCTAGACAAACAAAGTAGCATCTAAATCGGTCTCTATTGTAGCCAATCTGTGGTTCCCCCCCCCTCCCTTCTAGTAAATAAACCCCTTGTGTAACAGGTGAACGTCAAAGATCTTGATCCCAAATATGCCCACATCCAAGTGACCTACGTGAAGCCCTACTTCGACGACAGAGAGCTCTCCGAAAGGAAGACAGAGTTTGAAAGAAACCATAATATCAGCAGATTTGTATTTGAAACGCCTTACACCTTATCTGGGAAAAAGCACGGGATTGTGGAGGAGCAGTGCAAGAGACGGACGATTCTAACTAGTGAGTTTAAGCAGTGTTTTAGCCAGTGAACCTTCAAAATATTAGCAAATGCCTGATGTGCAAATCTGATTTAATCCTAGAGGAAGTGTCACCCAGCCAAGTTTCAGGGGAATGTAGCTATCTGTACCATAACACCCAAGTCCCTCCAGGGCAAATTACCAAGTTTAACATTTCTTCAGTGTGGTTTTAGTCTGGCCTCCAATCCTCCCCTACATCCACCCCAGTCCTCAGGCTGAGGGGCTTCTCCCAGCAAGTCTGAGTCCCCAAAGAAGTCCATACAATATACAAGCCCCTCCTGGGTGCGTATTGGGTACTGATTCAGATGAATCCATAACTGCTTGTAACAGGCCATTACGGATTAATCCCTACTGAACCACAACAGTGGCAACATGCCCGTTGCGGATTCAGTTTTAAAGCTATTAAAAACAAACAATTAAAATTTTTAAAAATTGTTGCACATGCACAAAATGGCCACTGGACCATTCTGCACATGTATAACCTTTTCCAAAACGGCGTCGGCAGCATCAGCGCCATTTTGGAAAAGGGCAGCCAGTCGACACACGCGCAGCAGCCGTTTTGCCAATGCACAGACTGGCTGCCCCTTTCCAACATGGTGGCCATTTTGGAAAAGGGCGTGCATGTGCAGAATGGTCTGGTGGCCATTTTGTGCATGTGTAATGATTTTTTAATTATTTGTTTTAATAGATCCATAATACAGATCCATAATTAAATCCAGAAGTTGCAGATCCAAATACGTCATGGATCAGAAGCCACAATTTCTGCTGGACGCCCACCTGTTTATATATATATATATATATATATATATATATATATATATATATATATATTTAATGTATAAATAGGTTAGCTCGCACCTGTGTTCCCGGGGTTTGTGTGTAGTCTTTCCAAACAGACTTTTCTGCTTGGATTCCTCCAGCCCACAGAGCTAGACTTTACCTTCTGCCTAGTTTTAGAGGAGGCCTCCTCAAGCCCTGCCTGTTGCAGCCGTCTCCTCTCCAGAGTGCTCTCCGCATTCTTAGTTAGCTGAGGCTTTTCCACAGCTGCAGTCTCTCAGCTGACCTTCCTAGTGCTTAAGCCCTTAAAGAGCCAGCAGCTAGCTCAAGTCCAGTTTACTTATTTGGGCTATATCCTTGTCAGGACTTACCCCTGCTCTGGGGCCTGGGACTTACGTGACCCTGTCACAACCAGCATCGAAGAAAACATACCAGAGCTTAAATAAGGAATTGTTTGGTTTGGCTTTCAGCTTCCCCACGTGGAGAATTCAAGGTGTTGGAGAAATTCCCAATTTTTTTAAAAAAGTTTATCATTCTGGGAGACGAGGGAAGATACATATCCCGTGATGTCCTCTTTGAGGACTGCACGTACACAGGGCAAGCCTTTATTCTGAGTAGACCGCATTTGTGCACAGTGCATCCAAGATCATTTTTTCATTTGCGTGGGAAATTCCCAAACCCTGGCTTTCCACCCCCATGTAACAGGAAATGCTTTCCTCGTTTAGCCTCATGATTCATTCAGACTTTGGGCTGTGCTCCACGAACCACTTATTCCACAGTAGTTAGTCTCAATGAAGTTCATTAAGTTGGCTGGTGGATTGGGGCCTTATGCTCATATACGTAGCACAGGAGTCTCTGCACATTGTCATTGGTGAAAATCCATTGAGTCCACCCTGGCCATCTCAGACTGAGGAGGAGAGAGAGCTGAAACAGGCACTAAACTTAGTACGTGTGGGTAATACCCACATTTTTGGGTACCACGCTGGGTACCCGACAGGTTACCCAAGTACCAAATGGGTACCCAATGCCCCCAAAATTGGGTACTTCTGGTATTGATTTTTCAATTTACTGATTCCCAGTCAGGTATATTGGGTTGG
>QEPC01011901.1:27189325-27209017 GCA_003113815.1 Sphenodon punctatus | reverse complement strand
GAGAGGAGATATGATAGAGGTCTATAAAATCATGAGTGGGGTGGAACTAATAAACAAGGAGCAGTTATTTACCCTCTCAGCTAGTACTAGAACTAGGGGACACTCCATGAAACTCATGGGTGGCAACTTTAAACCAAATAAATTGTTTTTTCACTCAGCGAATGAGAGGTAGAGTTGGGCGTCATCAGCCCCCCCCCCCCAGCTCAGTTTGGCCGAGGGATTTTCCATGGAGCTGCACCCACTAGCCCCAGGCCCTTTGCAAACAATCCTCCACCAGCAGTTTAACTTGCATGCAGCTGTCTGAGCTCCTGGAGTTTCTGAGCTCTGCAATATTCAAATTGGAAACAAATCTCCCTCTAGGTTACCTGAACTGCAAGGCAGTTAGGAGACTTTTAGAACAGAGAATCATTGTTAACATTACATACTTTGTCTATTGTTTTATTAAATGTATTTATTTTTGCTAACCATATCTTTGGCAAAGCCAATTGTGTGTCATTCCCCCCCCCCCCCCTTTGTTACTGAGTAGGTAGTGGAAAATATGAAATACTGGCCACCATCCTGGCGCTCTTTACTAATACCTCTGAAGTAACAAATTGGTGTCTGCTGCATTGTAGTTTTGCCCCAACTGGTGGGAAAATTGGGGAGAGTGCAGAAAAGAGCTGTAAAAACTATTTGAGGTTGGAAAACCAGCCTCCCAGGCACTCCCTCAGTCTGTTCAGGTCATCAAAAATAAAGGTTAAGAGGAAACGTGATTATGGTTGATTAGGAGGAAGCACTGGATGCCTTAGTCTAGCAGAGGAAAGTGTAACGAGAACCAACAGCTGAAAGTTAAAGATGGACTAATTCAAATTAGACGTGAGCCATTTTTAAAATGGATGGTTATAAAAGATTAACCATGGGAACAGGCTGACAAAGGAGGGAGTGGTTTCCCCATCAGACTTGTAGTCTTCTCATCAAGATTAGGCATTTCCCCCACAAAAGATATGCTTTGGCTCAGCACAAGTGAGTGGGTTGTGTATTATCAATAACTGGAAAGAATTCAATCGGCCTATGCTAGACAGAAGGTCAGACTAGACGATCTTGGTGACCCTTCTAATCTTATGATTCAAGGCCAGTCGTATAGCTGGGTTTAAAGAAGGATTGGATAAGTTCTTGGAGGGTAAGTCCATTAACGGCTATTGTCCAAGTAAGTTGGAGGACATAACCTCTGACTGTCGGGGGCTGTGAGTGAACAACGGGGAATGGATCGCCCTAGTGTGACCTGTTGGTTCTTCTCCCACGTGACCGAGATTGGCCACTGTTGGAGACAGGATGCTGGGCTAGAAGGACCATTGGTCTGATCCAGTATAGCTCACCCTCATCCAGTCCCCACACAGCCGCCAAACACTGACTGCTGGGTCTGGGTCGGATGAAAATGAGAGGTAGAGTTGGGCGTCATCAGCGTATTGATGACACATGACCTCGCCCAGTGGCTGCATATACACGTTGAACAGGAGAGGGGACAGAATAGAACCTTGTGGGACTCCACACGAGAGGTCCCGGGGAGATGAAGAACAGTCCCCCAGCACCACTCGCTGAGTTCTCCCGGCTAGAAAGGAATGGAACCATCAGTCTTGCCCACCTCAACACGGTCCTTTAAGCGAGTCACCAGCATCTCATGGTCAATGGTATCAAAACCAGCCAACAGATCTAACAGAATCAGAAGGGTCGACCGACCCTTACCAATTCCCGGTGGAGGTCGTTGACCAAAGCCACAAGCGCAGTCTCAGTGCCATAGCCTGGGTGAAAACAGGACTGTGAGGGATCTAGAAAACAGATGCGGTCTAGATGCTCCTGTAACTGCTGAGCCACAACCCGTTCAATAACCTTCCCTAAAAAGGGAAGGTTAGAGACTGTCCGATAGCTGGAGTCAGTGTCAAGCAATGGTTTCTTGAGCAGAGGCCACACCACCGCCTCCTTGAGACACTGGCAGCCTGGCACTCTGCCCTTCCGGAGGGAGGCATTGACCACCCCCACTAGCAGCGACCCCAAAGTCTCCCGGCTGGCCTTGACCAGCCAGGATGGGCATGGGTGCAGTTTGCAAGAGGTGGCTCTGACTGCCCGAAGAACATCCTCCGCATCAATGGGCAGCACACATTGAAATTGAGCCCATGAAACCAGACAAGACGGGGCTTCCATAATCTCTGGTTCTCCCATTGCAATAAACAGTGTCAAAGTCGCGGTGAATACGGGCGATTATATCCACAAAGTAATCAACAGACATGTCATAGTGTGTTGGTTTTCTGTCTCAATTTACTCAACAGTAACCAGAAAATCAAAGAATAGGTACGTGAAATTACCAATTTTTCGAGTATCCAGGCAGTCGATCAGTACTCGGGTAGCTCACTGACTATGTGACACGGTACTGAAAATGCAGCTATTACCCACAATACCCATTTCAGCTTGAAACCTTTGCATCTCTGTGCTGTCCCAAATGTGATTTATCAAGTTACACTACACGCAACCTGGTTGGGGAGCCTGCAGCTTTTCAGTAATAGACTCCCAACTGTCACTGGCTCCAGACTTATTAGGTGTTATATGAACCACAGTAAAGAATGAGGCCACGATCCACAAACTACTCCAGAGTAAGGCCCTTTTCAAAAGGACACCTCCTCCCCCCCAGTACACGTGTGATGGGGGGCATGGCCATTTGAATGCTGTGGCGGGTGGGAGGGGAATGGGGGGCGTCCATGGGAATGCTGCAGCCAGCGGGGGTGGGTGGGGGGTGCACGCTCCTACCACTTCCATCCATGCACGGCGTATTGGGCACCAATGCCGGATGCTCCATGCGTGGAGGTGGGTGGGAGGGCGTTCCCATGCACCTGCACCCCTTAGAAAAGGGCCTAAGCCATTTGTGGATCGGGGTCTTCGTCTATAGACTATTTGTATAAAGCTTGCTTCCTTCTCACCGAGCAGTCCCTTCCCACAGAAATCTACATGTTAATTGAATTCTACAATAATAGTGTCACAGTAATATTGCAATTACTAAATAACCTTTCTCTCTCGTTCTTTCGTTATGCTGCCTTTGCAATAACAGCTTTGAGGAAAAGATTGGGTAATGCTCCGTTACTTTGCCTTTGTGTCTTTTTATATTGGGATTTTGGAATTTGTCTCTGATTGATGACTTTGGTCTTCCGTAGCTGTACCAGGAAGACACGATGCGCTCCCCGTGGATGCATGACTCCCTCCATGTTTTTTGTGCAATCAGCGGGACGTCGGGGGATGGAGGCTACAGCTCGCCCAGATTCACCGCCGAAACCTAAGCAACTGGATGAATCAAAGTGACATTTGACTGATCTTTCTCAGGAATACTTGGAGCTGCGTGCAAAGGATGTGAAAATTCATACGAGTGACCCAGTAGACGTTGAGTATTTTCTTTTCCACAAAGACAACACGCTTTCAAACAGGGTGCTTGCTTATTTTGCCGACCAACTTTGGAAGTGCCTCTGTGGATGTACCACACTGTTTGGTTTTCTAACGTTAAAAAAAAATTAAAAAATAAATAAGTTAAATCTACCCTGGACCACCAAAAGGTATTTTATTTATCATTGTATGTACTGAATTGCTTAACTATGTCTTACAATCCTAATGGTACTGTGCAAAGCTGTACAATGAAATATAATAAAGTGCAAAACTACTTTGCAAGTGGTTCTCACGCTTTCTGACTGAGGAGTCAGAAGTTGTTCTTCCGAGTCCATCGATAGTTTAAAACAAGAGGTTTGTCACAAGAAGTTAGTAGACGTGTGAACAAGGCTGTGCATAACTGCACAGGATGGTGGAACAGGTTCAGAGGGGAGCAACAAAGAGGGTCCGGGGTCTGGAAACCAAGTCCTATGAGGAAAGGTTGAAGGAGCCGGGTGTGTTTAGCCTGGAGAAGAGAAGACTGAGGGGAGAGACATGATAGCTGCCTTCAAATATCTGAGGGGCCGTCACAGAGAAGACTTGTTCTCTGTTGCTCCTGAGGGCAGGACTAGAACCAATGGGTTCAAAGTACAAAAAAAAGCAGATTTCAACTAAACATTAAGAACTTCCTAGCGGTAAGAGCTGTTTGACAAAGGAACAGACCGTGCCTGGGATGGCGGTGGACTCTCCTTCGCTGGAGGTTTTCAAACAGGCCGGACGGCCCATCTGTTGGGGATGCTGTAGCTGTGAATTTCCTGCACTGAGCAGGGGGTTGGACTAGGTGTCCTCTGAGGTGCCTTCCAAATAAAAGATTCTGTGCTTTCTGCCTGTAAGGCGGGCGCGGGGGGGGTGTGGGGGTGAGCTTTTCTCTCCCAGCGGCCACTTTGAAAATTAGTGCAAGCTCTTCGGACCCCATAGTATATAGGAGCAGGGGGGCGCTCAGGAAGAAGAGGATCCAGATCACAGATCTGTTCTGTGGATCTGTCCTCAGTCCTAGCAGGCTGGCTCTGCTCCCTTCCTCTGAGCTCAGTCTTTCAGCACTTGGGGAATGGAACTGGTTCCAGGGGCCAGATCCAGGCAAGGGAAAGGAGCCACTTAAAAACTAGCTGAGGGTCCCCCCAGCCCCGGATGTAAGGCAATTAAAATCTAGATTTTTTCTTCCCTGCTTACTGTAGAAACAGGGCAGCGAGCAATGGGGAACCAGTCTCTCTCTTCAGAGACAGCAAACTCCTAACAGGACACACAGTGCGTGCCTGCTCCCCCACTAGTCTAATCTCCAAGAACACAGTCACACTTCCCCTTTGCACGCCAGCTGCGGGATCTAACTATAGACTTGGGGCGGTCACTGGTGCACCAGGCTGGGTGGAGTTAAACATTGCGGTTAAAATGGAGAAAGTTTTGAAAGGTTTTTGTTGACTGAAGTATTTTACTGCCTTTTGAGACATTCCCAAATGTTTTAGCTGCGTGATGCCACTCGTCGCAGCACTGCAACATGCCGGCACTCATCCACCGTTCCTGCCTTTCTGCATTCCTCCCCCCTACCAGCCTACACCTCTGCCTCCCCATATCCCTGCCCCCCACAATCCTCCCGTCACCGCCCTCTCTCCCCAAACCTCCCCAATGCCTTGTCTCCCCCCCCCCTGCCCTCCATCTCAACTGCCTTTCTCTTGTGCCCTGTGCAACTGCTACGCTTCCATCCATCAAGTGTCTTTAATCCATGACTTCTTCCTCTTCCAATCTCTCCATCGCCTTGCCCTTACTGAACCCTGCAACACCGCTGCCCCTCCTGCTGCCCCTGCTCCTGGGGGTCTCACCTTCACCCACACGCCACGCTCTGGAGGTCGTGGTGGTGTTGGCCTGCTCCTTGCCGGATCTTGCCAGTTCCAACCCCTTGCTGCACCTCCCTCTCACTCATTCTCTTCCTTTGAGGCCCACTGCGTTCGGCTCCACCCGCCCCTCCAGCTCCTTGCGGCTGTCGCCCTCCGCTTTTCTCTTTGACTTTGTTGCATGGTTTACCTATTTTCTTTCCAATTATAATATTCCCACCCTCATTCTTGGAGACCTCAATATTTATTATTTATTTTTATTTTATTTATTCATATTTATACCCCGCCCCTCCTGAAACAGCTCGGGGTGGCTTACAGTCTCCAAAAAAGAAATAAAAACTATCCACGTGGACACCCCCTCTGACCCTGCTGCTTCCCTCAGCCTCTCTCTGAACTCTACATTTGACCTTCACTTCTGGACAGACTCCCCAATGCACCGTGACGGCCACTCCCTTGGCCTAATCTTATCTAAAAACTGCTCTCTCTCAGATCTCTCCTTTGATGCCCTTCCTGTCTCTGACCACCATCTTGCTTCGTTCCATCTTTCCCACTCATCCCCACCTGCCTCCTTAACCACTTGCTCTTTCCATGACCTTCAGTCCATTGACCCTCTTGACTTTGCATCCTCCCTCTCATATCTGTCTCCTCTTCCACCTGCCTAGACGTGGCTGTCTCCATCTTCAAGTCATCCCTTTCTTTCCACTCTTGACTCCCATGCTCCCCTCTCCTGCTGTCCTATCCGTCGCATAAACCCATGTCCCTGGCTCACCCCTGCCATCCGCCACCTCACATCCTGCTCTCGAGCTGCTGAGCACCTCTGGCAGAAGTCTTGTGAGTAAGCTGACTTTCTCCACTTCAAGTTTGCACTTCCTGCATTTAACGATGCCCTTTCCCTTGCCAAAGACCGCTATTACGCCACGTTAATTGACTCCCACTCCCACAACCGACGCCATCTCTTCTCCACAATTGCTTCCCTCCTGAAGCCTCCCTGTCCTACCCCCCTTCCTCACTCCCCACACAGGATCTTCTCCACATCAACAAGATGGATAAACTCTGCCTTGAAATCACTTCTCAACCCTCTCCCTCCTCCACTTCATTCCCTGATGTTCCCCCTCCTACCTCTCTTCTCTTTTCCTTCTCCCCAGCTTCTCTTGATGAGGTCACCTCCCTCTTCTCTTCATCCAAAGCCTCCACTTGCCCCCCTGACCTCATCGCCTCTCGCCTCCTAATGGGTATTTTCAGACGTCGGCCTGCCACGCTGAATTCCGGACTGGGATCGTTCCCCGACCCTGGTCTGTGATGAGACCGGCCATCCTTCAGACATGCCGGCTGCATCACTACAGGGAATCAGGGAGGAGGCGGGGCCAGGGCAGGCCCGTCTCCGCCCTCAGGGAGACAGGCGGGCACAGCAGCCAATGAGAATGCTACACCTGACTGCTAACGGTGGCCAGGGCCACGATCAGGAATGGGCCAAGGTAACAGACGTTACTTTTGGCCCTTTCCTGATCATGGTCAATCTAACCATGGTTCCGGTTCTGCAGCCGGTCACAGGGCCAGAACCATGGTTAGAATTGATCCCTGCCGGGTGTTCACTGTGGTGAACATCTGGCAGGGATCAATCAAACGTTACAGGGATCACAGCCCCCCCACAGTATTCACTCTGGTTCAGTGGGGTTCACTGTGATCCTGTAACATCTGAAAATACCCAATGTAAATTGCCTCAACCGCTGCCCTTTCTCTGCTGGACATCATCAATCTCTCCCTCTCTGCTGGGTCATTTCCATTGGCCTTCGAGCACGCTACCATCTCTCCTATCCTTAAGAAGGCTACTCTTGACCCCCTCTGACCCTTCCAGCTATCACCCCATTTCACTCCTATTCTTCGCTTCCAAACTCCAGGAACGGGTGGTCTACATGCGCTGTCGGGACTTCCTCTCTTCAAATTCCTCTCTTGACCCCCTCCAATTGGGCTTCCGTCCTCTCCAGTCGAAGGAGACTGCCCTTGCCAAAATAACCAATGACCTTCTCTTAGCTTAGTCTAAGGGCCTCCACTCTGTCCTTGTCCTCAATCTTTCTGCCGCCTTTGACACCGTTGATCATGGCTTCCTCCTGGATTCGCTACGCTCCCTTGGTTTCCAGGACACTGTTCTCAACTGGTTCTCTTTGTATCTCTCAAACTGCTCCTCCCATGTTTCTCTTGCTGGTACCTCCTCTACATCACATCCCCTCTCTGTGGGAGTTCCCCAAGGCTCTGTCTTGGGCCCCATTCTCTTCTCCCTTTACACTCTTTCTCTGGGTAAACTCACTGAAACCCACAGCTTCCAGTATCCCCTGTACACTGATGATATGTAACTCTTTCTCTGGGTAAACTCACTGAAACCCACGGCTTCCAGTATCCCCTGTACACTGATGATATGTAACTCTCTCTCCACTCCTATGCTCTCCCTCTCCATCCATACTCATATTGCTGACTGTCTTGCTGACATCTCTGCCTGGCTGTCTCGTCACCAACTCAAGCTTAATATGGGATATGGCCAAGATTGAACTCCTCATCTCCCCCACCCCAAATGCTCCCCTCCTACTTCCCTCTCAGTTTCCATTGAGGGAGTCACCATCCAGCCGGTCCCTCGGACGCATAGCCTGGGATTCATCTTTGACTCCTCCCTCTCCTTTAAGTCTCTGATCTAGACTGTTGCTAAATCCTGTCGCTTTGCTCTGTACAATATTGCTAAAATCTAGCCTTGCCTTACTGTTTCCACCGCAAAAACCCTAGTCCATGCTCCAGTCATCTCTCGATGACTGCAGCTTCCTCCTTACTGGCCTCCCTTGCTCTGATCTCATCCCCCTCGTCTCCATTCAATGCTCCGCAGCCAAAATCATCCACCTTGCCCATTGCTTTGACCATGTACAGCCCCTCCTCTCCACCCTGCACTGGCTTCCTCTATGGGAACATTCAGCACAAGCTCCTGGTCTTCACCTGAATAAATACTTTTTCAGGTGCTTTTTAAAGGTAAGGAGGCCCACTACCTCGACCCAGGTCCTGGCCACATCTAGGGGCCCGAGGAAGGCAAGGGCATCCTAATATCGGCTGCCCCTTCCCACCAACATCACCTGCCTTCCCCCCTGATTGAGCATGCAGTAGCTCTGATATCACTAGGACTTACTGAGGTGTGGGTAGAGGAAACTAAATCCAGAGGAAAGAACTTCTCTTCGCATTTTGTTTACATCCAGCAACAAGGGTAATATTGTGTTTAATGTCTAATCGTACCTTCTGCTAACACACTTTCATTACTGCAAGGCAGTTTATTTTCTACATTTGTAGAAGACACACAAATATATGCCAATGGGATCTTCCTGCATTCAATCCACTGAATTACCATCCCACTAAATGGCTACAATAAAAGCGGGTGTTCTGGAAGAAAAAAGCCCATCAGTGAAAATGTGTAAACCCTGTCAAAATTACCAGCAGTTCCTGGGAGGGATTTCTCATGAGGTTCTATAGATTCATCCAGATGTTTCTAGCAGTAAGCAAAATACAATTGTGGGTATGTAGCAACCAACTCAAAGGCACTCACCCAGTTTCAATGTGCAGAAAGAGGAAGATGGCATGCATGGTCCTCCAAGCAGCTAGTGGCAGGTTGGCACAGGCCGGACTCCCATTCACTTCAGTGCCACACACACTCACTCATGCCAAGTGCTAGTTAGCATCAGTGGTACGCGTTCACAGGACCGTGCCTTTAAAAATCATTACTAGCCTCTCAGATGTCTTGTTCTCTCTTCCTTCTGTGCAGAATGGATATTAGTGCAAATGTTGGCAGCTTTCCACAGCCTGATTTGAAGCAACAAAGCCTTTAACAGCGACTGCAATAAATGATCTTTTTCCGTCTACTGAAATAGAACCAGCAAATCTGAAAACCTGTTTTGAGCCCACGGCATTAGTCAGCCAGCAAGGGAGAGAGGCAGCAGCAGAATGTTCCTATTCTTAGGAGAGGTGGGGGAAGGTGGCCGTAGGGGGGGTACAGGCATGGGAAGAATCATTTCTATGGGGGATATGGGTTGGAGACACGCCAAAGGGTGGGAGTTTTCTGGCAGTTATTTATTAGCACTTCTAATGTTTATTTGTAATGGGCTGGGTGGGTAGGTACTTGGAAGGGGTGGGGGGAGTTTGAATTTTATTTTTAGTTTTAAGTTTTGTAGGCTGCCCTGAGTTCTCTTTTTTGGGGGGGTGGCAAAAGAATTGAAAGTTGTAATAAACTAATAATACTTTGGGCCTGGTGTAGAGGATAGAATGCGGGGGGGCTCAACAGCAAGAAATGCAGTTACCCGAGGGAATTCGCCTCCCCACCTCCAGGTTTGTGGGTGCAGTGCATCTCGACCACCCTAGCGACACCCTCGCTTAGTATCTTGTCTCTGATAATTGAGGCTTTGGAGGAAAGTGTACAAGCAATTCCAGGGCAATGATGGCAGGATTCCTTCCCTTTCATTCACTCCCAGGGTGTTTTCAAATGAGATGCTAACACGCGTGGCCACCCAGGAGCCACGCCTCCAAATGCCCATCTGAAGGTGGTGCGGGGGAAACGTGCACTCTCGCGAGCCACTCTGCACCTGCTCATGGCCACTCACGGCACACAGCCAGGAAATCCAGAGTACGCTGTGCGCGGCAAGCCAAAAAAGGGCATGGAATCAAGTGCCCACATATCCCCTGCCTGTATGAACTGGGGTGGTCGCCCAGGCCAGCAGACCAGTCCGCCGCTCCTAGGCACTGTGGGTGGGGGACATGGCCTTTGCAAGTCACAAGAACTTGCGGGAGCAGACTGCTGGGGTGAGGTGCCCCCCCCCCCAGAAGGAACGAGCTAGCTGGTCCCGCCCCCAACGCCGCCCCAGGGAGGCTACTTTAGAGGCTGTGCCATCGCAGGCAGTGCTGGTGGTGCGCCAGTGGCTGCGCGCCGAAGAGCCTCACGCCCTTGTGCACGCGGCCCTTGAGAGCCCACTGAGGCCTGGCGAGATATACCCCCTACTGGTTAGCTGTGGGGATTTGACTCTCTTAACTCAATGAGAGGGGGGGGAAAGAGGACGAGAGCAACAGTCTCGCCTCCTATGGATTTAGACCACCCTAAAGGCAAGCAACCAAAGATTACAAATTTTACTATTGTACCAGAACAACAGAACATTGTAGACAATTCTTTGTTTCTTCCTACGACCAATCATTTTTCCTGCTTGGCAAATATGGAAGATAAAGATGGATCTTTTGAGACCGGTTACCAGGATGCTATCAATGAACCTGATTTACCTAAATTACCCCGGTTTTTAGCAACAGATATGGGGAATGCTGCATCCCCATTGGCATGAACTGGCAGGGCTCCTTAAGCCTCAATGCCTTTTAGTAAGCCAAACGGTTTCTCTTTTGTTCTCAGATATCTCAGACATGGATAATACATTCATTTCTGTAATGGGACAACTTAAGGAGCTAGCGGGAAAATAGAACACTCTAATTAACCGCCTTCGTCCCTTCTCCCTCGCTGCCCCCCATGCCTGGAACTCCCTCCCTACCCACATACGCCTTGCCTGCTCCCTCCGCACCTTCAAATCCTTCCTCAAGACCCACATCTTCCGTGTCGCCTTTCCCAATGCCTGCTAGTTGTTTTTCCCCTAATACTTACGGTCTGCCCTCCTCTGCAGACTCCTGCCTAACTGTAACCAAGCCAAGCACGCGCACCTGAGACTTCGCAGCCGCTTGCATGTTTGTTTGCTCCTCCCTTGTCTTCCCTTTGTCCCCTCTCCTTATCACCCCTCCTTGTCTTTTTTGATTGTAAGCCGTAGGCAGGGACCGCGTCTTTATCTTTGTTCTGTAAAGCACCAGGTACACGGCTGGTGCTATACAAATGTTTATAATAATAATAATAATAATAATTAATAAGTAGGTATAATACTCCCCCTCTCCCTGCATGGAAGCATGACTATCGGTTACTAAAAAGAAATATGCCTAAACCCTTTAGGGTAGGTGAACAAGCTACTTCATTAAATATCCGTTGTCTCCCAAATGGGATGTTGCCTAGTTGGGAAACTAAGGCTTTTGTCCAAAGAAATATATATCATTTGATTGGTCTGAAATTAACAACAAATGAAATTCTTAAAATTGACGGCCCTTTTCATAATGGAGCAAATATAAAACTGCAAGTTAGGTTCTCTCATAATGAGACTGTCAGAAAGCTTTTTTTAGCAAGGAAGCTTTTGCTAACAAGGGGCATCTCCATAGATAGAGCAATTGAGCACAATACCTATGTGGATACTGTCCTCTTGAATGGTAAGGGGAATAATACCCCCCCATTTTCAATCGTAGCTGCGTATTAGTTCTAGTTACCAACCAGACTCTTCCCATCCATTATCCAACCCCAGGCTTCCTAGAGGGTTGGATTTGACGGATTTCTGTATGTCTCCTGATGAAGTTAACAATCGAGAACTCGAATTTTGCTCTGCATTTGATACCTTGGCGGTCATTGATCAAGATAAGATCATCCAGAAACTAAGTACTTTATAAGCTAAGTTAGGTAAAAATAGTTTGGATTTCTGAGCTCATGAAATTAGATCTGTTGATAGTAATATGCTGGGTAATAGGAATCAAATAATAAAACATAGAGCTGCAATCGAAGCTGACAAGGCTAGTGGGGAAAACTCTGGATATACTGGCACAAAAGCTTGTCTAGGGATTGAAAAACACTGGACCAATAGGCAGAACAAAGGACTAGAGAGTGGGGTCGTTTGTAATAATGAAGTTGGAATGGACATAATTGAAGCAGCGGATGCTGACTCTGCTAACTTAAAAACGGATGCATGACTTCTCAATTCTCTACATAGTGCTTCAAAAGATAGTTTTTTTACTTCAGATTCTTTCATGGAACATTGCTGGATGGGCCACTAATGTAACTAAGGATGTTATAGATTTGGTCTCCAATTATGCTGTTGTGTGTGTTCAAGAAACCTGGGCTGGGGATACAGTGGATCTTCAGTTTCCAGGCTTCAATGTTTGGACCAGTACAGCCATTAAGACAGCTAAATTTGGTAGACCAGCTGGGGGATTGGCTATATTTGTTAGCCAGAAGCTCCAGATAACTACGTGCCAAGTGGAAAATGCTCCTAAGAACTCACTCGCAATACACCTCTCCTGGGGAGGCTGAGGCTTCGCTGATCGTTGTTAATATCTACTTACCACCATGTAGGGGTATTTATGAAAGGGTTACCTTTTGGAAGCAGTTAGAAGAATTCCTTGAGGAGAAATATTCTGTTTCCCCAGCTAGTGTGTTAGGGGACTTTAACTTTAGAATAGGAGATTCTCAATCAATAAGTGTATGAGACATGGCCAGAGGCCATTGTCAAAAAATAATTAATAAAAATTACGTACAAAAGTTAAAACAACATTTCTTGCTAATATAACACTCAAACAATAAACGTTATATACCATCGAAAAAGCAAGATGACCCTTATAAAGAAAGGGAAATTTAGGTTACATTAACAGTTAAATTTAAAAGACTGAAAATAAGGGACATCAAAATAACAAATTACCCATGTTTTGACATCAAAAAAAGACTTCTGTAATTAAAAGCCAACATCAGAAATTTTGAAACCACTAGAGTGACATCTGCAGAGACGTCACTCAAGGCTGCCTGTAACAAACAGGAAAAAGTCCTGCCTGGCAATTTGTCCAGCAAAGAACGCATGTAGGTCTGATGCCGATGATCATACAAATGACATTCGAACCGAATATGCTGTGTTGACTCTGCGGTTAGTTTATCAAAAGGGCAGAGGAAATCGCTGTACAGTATGGAACAAAAGCGTCCCGCCAACACCTTTGTGGGGAGAGAATTTAGCCACGCACATAAAAATAAGTGCTTCTCTCTAAATGTAAGATCTGAGCCAAGATAACGTGCCATTTTCTCAGGCGCGGGGGACCATGCCAAATATCCCAGCATGTGCGGTGAGGTACCAATCCTAGCTAAGTCTGTCTGCCTGCTGATGTCTCCAAGGCTTAGCAGTACTTATTTATTTATTTATTTATTTAATTAATTTCATTGTATTTATATGCCACCCCCCATGCCTACGGCATCTCGGGGCGGCTTCCAGCACAATATAAAACAATTTTTACACATAAAAAATCTACAATATAATTAAAAACAAATTTAAAACACTCCCCACAAAAATTAACACCCCCCCCCATCCTCTCCTCCGAAGGCCTGGGCGAACAGTCAAGTCTTACAGATGCGTCGAAAGGCCAACAGGCCAGGGACCAGGCGAGCCTCCTCCGGGAGGGAGTTCCACAACCGTGGCCCAGCCACCGAGAACGCCCTCTCCATTGTGGCCCCCCGTCTTACACGGGGGACCTCCAGGAAGGCACTTCCGGTGGACCAAAGGGATTGCTCTGAGGTGCAAAGGGCGAGGCAGTCCCCGAGATATGAGGGGCTCAGACCATGCAGGGCTTTGTAAATCAATACTAACACCCTGGCTGCTTTAATATCTTTATTTATAAAATACTCCTGCGAGAACCCCAATTCAACCAATTGTTGTTCGACAGCCTTCCTCCACTGACTCCGGTGGTTGTCTGCCCACATAAACCTAACAAGGCTATTGGCAGCACAGTTACTTAGCCTGAACCAAAATCCAAAGGTTAGCTCCCATGCACCCGTTGTCCAACTCCATAGACTCAATTCTGGTCTGACTGCTGCGAGGGCGGTACCCCTAGGAACTTTTAAGAGATCTTGGAGGAAGCGTGATTGCAATGTGTTTAAGTTGAGAGTAGTTAAGGGGGCCCACAACTCTGCTCCGTATAGAAAACCTGCCTTGACTTTGCCATTAAAAACCTTCATGGCAAGATCAATTTTCCGCCTTCCATTCCCTGTAAAGTATCTCAAAATTGCATACATGGCACTTTTACAGGTCTCAAGGGCTTTCTGATAGTGTATTTTCCAGGAGCAAGAGACGTGGAAATATATTCCTAAATACTTGAATACTTTCACCTGTTGCAGAGGTTGGTCATCCATCGTCCATTTGTGGGCCCTCCGACTATTAGAGAAGACCACTACTTTGGACTTATCAATATTTATAATCAGCTTATTATCTCTACAATAACCAGAAAAAGCATTCAGCTGTCTCATCAACCCAAAATGGGTTTGAGATACTACCGCTAAATCATCCGCATATAAAAGCGCACCCAGGGCCCTTGATGCCCGTTTTGGGGGGGGAGGGAGGGGGAACTGTGGCTGAGCTAAGAAGTGAATTACATCAATAATAAAAAGATTAAACAGGGCTGGCGTCAAGACACAGCCCTGCCTAACCCCCTGGTTCACCTGGATGTTACCTGGGATCTGTCCCTCCTTCCTGAATTTCACCATCAGCGAAGAGTTCGCGTAAAGGTTCTGAATAAGGCCGAGTAACCTTTTATCAATCGACAATTTAACAAGCTTATCCCACGGTTAGGGTTAGGGTTACCCTAACCCTAACCCAACCCTAGGGTTGACTGAGTCGAAAGCGGGCTCTTAGATCCAGGAAGGCAACGTAAAATTTCCCATTAGCTACTCTATATTTCTCTATCAAGTGGTATAGGACCAAGCATTGTTCGATGGTAGATCTTCCCTTCTGAAATCCTGCCTGTTTGGGGGGAGAGTATTTCAAATTGATCTATCCAGGCTGTTAGTCTAGTTAGGAGTAGTTTTGCATAGATCTTACAGATTATCCCTAAGAGACTGATGCGTGTATAATTAGCAGGATCTGCACGTGTTCCCCTTTTTAAAAAATCGGGACTATAATAGCTTTCCGCCATTCTGCCGGGATTACCCCTGAGTTGTTAATGGCTGCAAATAGAGTAGCCAATACAGGCGCCCACCAGTCTCTAAATGTTTTAATAAACTCAGTTTGCACCAGGTCAAAGCCTGGTGCTTTGTTATTTTAAAAGGACCTAATAACTGTGATTTTACCTCAGGTTCAGTGATAGTAGGCCAGGGCGGCAAGTTTCTCAAATCGGAACCCGTGGTCCAACCCTGATCTGACGAGTCCGAGCTCGAATACATGTCCCTGAAAAATTCCTCCCATGTCTCCAGAGGGACTGGGAAGGTGGAAAGACTTTTCTCCTTCCCCAAAGATCCATTTATCAAGCTCCAGAATTTTCTAGAGTCATTGGCTTTACCAGCATCAATAAGGGCTAGCCATCTATTCTCACTGTATAATCGTTTCTTTACTCTCATTAGGTTCTTATAATCCCCTTTCATGGAGGAAAAACTTTCTGGCAAAGCTCATGTAGAATTTGCCCGATACGTCAAATAGGCGATCTTCATGTTCTTCTGGGCAATCCTACATTCACGATCATACCATGGTTGGTGATTAGTCCTTCTTTTCCCACTATTAGGCTTGATTTGTGACAAGTCCTTAATATGCTGGTAATGCAGTCACTAAGCATGTTAAAGGCATCCAGCACCCGCTGATCGACGGGCCTATCACAAATTTCCTTAATGTTGAGGCCAAATTCCCCATTAAGGATAAAGCCCATGGCAGAGGCCAGCTGCTCATTCCACTGAACCGGGTGAAATAGGAGATTCTGAATCAGCAGTTGCCCAATTGTCGGCAATTGAGGAGGAGGATGAGTTCCTTTTTCCTACTAGACATTATAGAGATGCGACCCTACATGCAGCTGGTCTGCAGTTTCTTCAGTTCTTATATAAAATGAATTATAAAGTCCTGAATGGAAGGACTAGACTAGACCCTTTGGGGGACTGGACTCGTATAGCCTCTACAGGAGCTAGTGTAGTGGACTATGTGTGTGTACCTGCCGTATTAACGGTTAGACCACTGGACTGTAGGGTTCTGGCTTTTGGCTGTAGTGATCATCAGCCATTAGATTTCTCTATTGATTTTAACCATGACCCAGCTCAATTGAAGCCAACAAACTTGGGTGTAGCTCATTTATTATTGCAAGGTTTAAAGACCCCAAGATGGAATAACAAATTGGCTGAACTTAGCAAAGAGCTTTTTTTGACAGATGATTTGATACGGTCTAGTTTCTGAAACTCAACCCTATTAGGGATAACTTACATCCCTCATTCCTCAATATTACAAAACATCTCAAGGACACAATATTTGCTCCTCAGCCAATTAGTACTTTTTACAACTCTGTACCATGGTTTGATGGTGACTGCAGAAGATCAAAATCTGACCTTAATAGGAAAGCCAGACATTCTAAAGTTGCCCAATCTCCTCAGTCTTTGTCTGCATTGATTGGAGCTAAAGCTAGCTATAAAAAGTTGATTAAAAAAAACAAAACTAAACTACCGACACCTTTGGAGTCATTTGGAGGAAGCTATGGCTAATAAGGATACAGTATCTTTCTAGAAACTGGTAAATCGTGGGACAAACAATGATATTTTTATTCCTGAGGCCAATATCTCTAACTCAGTGTGGCAGAAATATTTGGATGGTATTTTTAATAAATATAAGAGATGCTACAGTGATCTGAAAAGAGAAATGGCATATTATCCCACCTGGCCTCTAATTACCGATCTAAAGTTAGGACCTTATTGAGGAGTATTTCCAGCAATAAAGCTCCTGCAGAAGATGCTCTCCCTGGGGAACTTTTTAGGCAACATATTGACTGGTGGACACCTATATTATGTAACCTATTTAGTTTTATAAACCAAACGGGTCACATTCCTATGGGCTGGAATTCCAGCATAATAGTCCCTATACATAAAAAGGGTGATAAGTCCTCCCCTGCTAATTATAGACCAATAAGCCTCATTGATACCCTAACTAAGGTGTATGCTCGATTATTATTCAGTAGGCTTGAAGAGTGGGCCGAAACTAATTCTATTATAGTGGAGGAACAAGCCGGCTTTCGAGCTGGCCGTTCTACAATAGACCAATGTTTCATTTTGGCTCACCTAGTGGAAAAATATGTGTCAATTAAGCGAACCAAATTATATTCAGTGTTTGTTGATTTAAGAGCTGCCTTTGACCTGATAGATAGGAGTCTTTTGTGGGAAAAATTTAGGAAGACAAATATAGACCGCAGGTTGTTAAACCTGATACAGCTGTTGTATGCCGATATAGAAGTTCAAGTATAACTTACCAATAACGGTCAACTTTCAGAACCTATAACATCTTCTAATTGAGTGAAGCAGGGATGTGTCTTGGCTCCTTTCTTGTTTAATTTTTTCATTAATGATATAGTAGTTTTTTTGTCAAATAAGCAATGCCACCCCACACTGGTCAGAGGCACATCCCAGAGGCACATCCCAGCACTATTACACGCGGATGATATGGTGCTATTGTCACTCACAAAGGTGGGCATGCCACGATTATTAGATGCCTTGAGGGATTATTGTGTATCAAACCATTTAGAAATAAATTATTTGAAAACCAAGGTGTTGGTATTTGCCAACTATTTCCCCCCTAGTCAATGGCAAATAAGGCTACAGCCTATTGAACAAGTTACGGCCTACAAATATTTAGGGGTTTTGTTCCACTATTTAGGTTGTTGGACAAAACACTTAGATTCGGTAAAACTGAAAGCTGATCATTCCTCAAATGGAATATTGAGATTTTGGAGAAATGCAGGGGTCAAGCTTGTTTAACCCGTTGTTAATCTGATAAACCAGAAACTGACACCGCAAATGATATATGGAGCTGTGGTTTGGGGCCATGCCTATATCCCAGGGCGTGAATTAGCTCAACTGAACATTTGTAAAAGGGTTCTGGGTGTTCCTCTCTCTACACCTTCCAGTATAGTGAGGGCTGAGCTTGGTATCTTTTCGGCTGAATACAAGATCAAACTAGCTATATTTACATACTGGTTACGCCTTCTCCATATGGGTGAATTCAGGCTACCCAAACTGTGTTTGTTGGAGCAAAAAGCATGCAAGGGGAAAGCTTCATGGGTTTATAAAACTGAATGTTTAATTCAAGCTTATGGTTTATCTATTTCTGAGCTAGTGGGTGGCCCCACAAAGGAAATCAACAGCTCAGTTGGAAAGCAGAACCAGCAATGTTTTCATTCAGGCTGATATGGCCCAAATCAAAGCCTGTTTCATTGCTCCACGATTTGCACATTTTAAAAACTTGTTCATGTTTGAAGATTATTTATCATTTATAGAGAATCCAGCGGCCAGGGCTGCTTTCTCCCGGCTGAGGATGCAATTGTTTCCCTCTACAGTTCTGGAGGGCTGATATAAGGGAATTCCATATAATCTGAGACTTTGCAGTTGCTATCAGGCTGAAGAACTGGAACATTAAATTTTTGATTGCCCGCACAATGAGAGTATGAGGTCTAAAATTATTATCCCATTACTGAAAGGGAAAGAAAATTGGGGTATTAGCTGGAAATTATCATTCTTATTGGCAAACTCAAACACAAAAATAATAAGGGCAATGGCAAAATTTGCATGGCTGTCTGAAGACAGCAGGAAAAAAAGGTTAACTGAACATAGATGCGAGGGGTCAGCAGTGTCCTGTCGGATATTTCCATCAGATTGAGGAGGGGCCCTTTTGTTGCTACTTTAAGTTGTGCCTGATGTAATTGTTTTTAATGCTTCTGTGTACAAACTATTTTGTTAGTCGCAGGGGCCAAGTGTTGTCGCCACAAGCCCCAGGAAGGGCAAGGCAAATTTTAAGTGTTTTGTGTTTTTAGAGCCTATAGTTGGCCCTAGTTTAAAAAAAATAAAAAATTATAGTTTTATATTTAAATGATGTTATGTTGATATGTTGTTTACTGCACATTTTGTATTGACTTTGTTATGGCTATGGCCGAACAATAAACTACTACAAGAACTTGCTGCAAGCACTGAGGAGCGCAGGTACTGCCAGAACATATTCGGTTTCAAAGGCCAGTCTGGTGTGCTTCTCCCTCCCCTATGGTCCGTGCCAGGGAGAGTGCCAGGGGGCTGCCGCGGTAGCCATGCTGGGAGCCACCCATTAGAATCCCTCCCCATGCACTCTACTGATCTGGCCACCGTCATCCATGCCTCCATTCGATTACTGTAACGCATTCGACTTGGGGCTACCCTTGGTGACGGTTCGGAGGCTGCAGCTGGTGCAGAATGCGGCAGCCCGTCTCCTTACGGGGACAGGCCGTCCTGAGCACATTACACCGGCGCTCCGTTCTCTGCACTGGCTGCCTATTGTTTTCCGGGCCCGATTCAAGGTGTTGGTGCTGATCTATAAAGCCCTAAACGGCCTGGGCCCTGCCTACCTGCGGGACCGCTCATGTCAGCCAGGGACGCCCGACTCGAAGTCCCCCAGGTTTCCTGGGTGGTGACGATGGGGAGGGCGCTCTCAGTGGCCGCTCCTAAGCTGTGGAACTCCTTCCTGTCGGAGGCCCAACTAGCCCCGGACCGCCCTTCTTTCCGACAACAATGTAAGACCTGGCTGTTACGCCAGACCTTGGGGGG
>QEPC01011901.1:27146044-27165191 GCA_003113815.1 Sphenodon punctatus | reverse complement strand
CCCCCCCCCCCCCCCAAATTCCCCTGTGCCTGCCCACTAGGTACCCAACCCCCTGACTGCAGGGAAATCTAGTCCTGTCCCTGCTCAGCTCCCCTGCCCGTCGCTCCCAAGAAGTGTCTGTCTCGGGACTTGGAGACGCTGCTCCTGCTGAAAGTCCTGAGACGCTGCTTGCGTAGGGGCTGGGGAGCTGAACGGAGACAGGACTAGACTTTTGGGGGCTCCCCTTCCTAGCAGCAGGGTTAGGAGGCTAGTGGACATAGGGAACAGGCAGGGGGTGTTGATCAGTAGCAGCAGACGAGTGGGAGGGAGGTGGCGGCGAGTCCCTCCTCCCCTTTCCCTTCTCCTTTACACTGTAGTCAGTTTTGTGCCAATTACCTACTTGCCTCAGAAAGCCAGCAAGAGGAGGTTCTGGTCCGTTCCATGTCAGTTACCCCCTGGCCTCACTCTTTTTCACTCCATATGAAACCTTGCATGACTTTTATTCATTCACTCCCTGGGGAGGATTTTGAGCGATCCATATCTCCTCCTCCCAGAGGAGTTGAGCGCCCAGACTTCACAGCCTTGGAGCACGAGAACTAGACCAAGTGCTGGTGCAGTGTGAGAGTGATTGGTGCAGGCAAAACCAAGTTATTAAACATTAAAATATCAGTTTTGCTGGCTGGCACATGCGCAGTCAAGCAGCTGCTGATCGCCAAAAAACAGCACAAGGAAAGTTAAGTGACTAACTTTATCAGGAGTCAGCTCTGTCACAAAGCCTTTAAGCTCTAGTCAGTTTCATGTCAACTACCCCCTGGCCTCACTCTGTATTTTTGACTCCCTATGAAAAGTCTGCATCAGGAGTGAAAAGTCTGCACATTTTCAAAAGTTGCAGACTTTTCACTTGGTATGAAAAGCTGCAGAGGTGGAGTGAGGCCAGGGGGGGAATTGACATGAAACTGACTAGAGCTTCCTCTTGCAGCCTTTCTGAGGCAAGTTGGTAATTGACGTGAAACTGACTAGTGCTTAAAGTCTTTGTGAGGGAGCTGAAGTTACTTTTAAAAAGCAGAATCACATCACTTTCCTTATGCTGTTTTTTGCTGGTCAGCGGCTGCTTGACTGCACATGCGTGAGCCAGCAGAACCAATTTTTAAAATCATGAATAACTCAGTTTTGGCTGCACTAAACACTCCCAGACTCCAGCAACACTCCACATAGATCTCAGGCTTCAAGACTGTGGAGTATGGGAGCTCAGATCGTTGTCTGGGAGAACATATTCCTAGGAATCAGAAGTCTGCAACTTTTCATACCAAGTGAAAAGTCACAGAATTTTCATAGGGAGTCAAAAGTACAGAGTGAGGCCAGGGGGTAATTGATACCAAGCCTTTCCTCTTGCTGTCTTTTTGAGACAAGTGGGTAATTGACATGAAACTGACTAGAGCTTAAAGTCTTTGTGATGGAGCTGGCTTCTGATAAAGTTAGGTGATTTTAAAAAGCAGAGTCACGTAACTGTTTTTTGCCGGTCAGCAGCTGCTCGACTGTGCATGCGCGATCCAACTGAACTGATTTTTTAATAATTAATAACTCGGTCTTGGTTGCACCAATCACCATCATATTACAGAAGCAGTTGTTATTGATCTCATGCTCCAAGCCTGTGAATTTAGGGGGCTCAGCTCATCCAGGAGGAGGAGATATCAGTGATTCAAAATCATGAGGACACTGTGCTTTTGACCACAACCAATTAACTTTTAGTCATAACATTTTATTTTCTGGATGGATCTTCTTCAAACTTTGCACGTATGATGGTCCTCACAAATGATAGCCAGTGATACATTTTCAGAAATGCAGCTCAAGTGCTTTCCTCAAAATCGGGGCTTCATCAGTCCCCTGTTTATAATGGAGAGTGCTTGTGCATTTAACTTCCTTACAGCTACCGCTGTAAGGAAATGAATATTTGCTATGGTGCCCCTAACGTCCAAATGCAGGTTTAGCTGCCGGTAGCGTCTTTTACAAATAAAAACTAGCCTGCTTTTGTATCCCCTCTTTAAAGTACAAAGTTGTGAAATCAGAAGAGGTTGAAAGGTGGGGAAGATCACGTTAAGTTTTAGATCATTTAATGCAAACTCCATAGGATTTAGGCCTCTTTAAATGTAGGCGCACAGTAATTGTAGTCCCTGTAAGGTATTTATTTTAAATGCCTGTCTTTTTGTTTCCCTTTATAGGAACAGAAGTTCTTCCACCACCATCCAATCTGAGTTACTCAGTTGTCGAGCCCTGTAAAGTGAAGTGGGCATGGACTCCTCCAGTAAACGTTAGCAGCAACTGTGGTCTAAAATATTTTACTGAGACACACATTAACAAAGTACCTGAGAATGAAGTAAGCTTTACAGTCTTTGTAATGACACCATATTCCAATAAATACTTATTTTTGCAATAAGAGAATTTCGTTCTTCTTTTTCTGAGCAGCCATGTATTTATAAGAGAGCCACACGCTGGGGGAGGGGAGCTTTCAAGAATTTAAAACTGTAACAAACCTGGTTCCCAAGGAGAATTACAGTAAAAAGTGCCACACTGGGTCAGACCAATGGTCCATCTGGCCCAGCATCCTGTCTCCGACAGTGGCCAATCACGGTGGCTTGGGAGAAGCACCCAACAGGTCACAATGGGGGATCCATTCCCTGTTGTTTTTCCCCCAGCTCCCGTCATCTTCCCTGATCCTGTCTGGCTAATAGCTGCTAATGGACCGATCTTCCAGAAACTTGTCCAAACCCCTTTTAAACTCAGCTCTAGTACTGGCCCTTACCACAGCCTCTGGCAGTAGATTCCACAACCCAATTATACGCTGAGTGAAAAAATATTTTCTTTTATTTGTTTTAAACTTGCCACCCATGAGTTTCATGGAGTGTCCCCTAGTTCTAGTACTAGCTGAGAGGGTAAATAACTGCTCCTTGTTTATTAGTTCCACACCACTCATGATTTTATAGACCTCTATCATATCTCCTCTCAGTCGTCTCTTCTCCAAACTGAAGAGCCCCAACCTACCAAGCCTCTCCTCATACGGGAGCCCTTCCATGCCCTTGATCATTTTTGTTGCCCTTCTCTGTACCTTTTCTAGTTCAGCTATGTCTTTTTTGAGATGGGGCGACCAGAACTGCACACAATATTCGAGGTGCGGTCGCACCATTGATTTGTATAGAGGCATTATGACATCCTCAGTTTTATTCTCTATCCCCTTCCGAATAATTCCTAACATTCTGTTTGCTTTTTTGACTGCTGCTGCGCACTGCGCTGTGGATTTCATTGTATTGTCCACAACCACCCCCAGATCCTTTTCCTGAGTGGTAACTCCTAGCTTAGTACCCAGCATTGTGTACGCATAGTTTGGATTATTTTTCCCTACGTGCATCACTTTGCACTTGTCCACATTAAATCTCATTTGCCATTTAGATGCCCAGGCACCCAGTGTCGTAAGATCCTGTTGCAGTTCCTCACAGTCTGCTTGTGTTTTAACTACCTTGAATAACTTGGTGTCGTCTGCAAATTTGATCACCTCACTCTTAACACCCTTTTCCAAATCATTAATGAATACATTAAACAGCACCGGTCCCAATACAGATCCCTGAGGCACACCACTTTTTACATCTCTCCATTGTGAAAACTGACCATTTAGTCCTACCCTTTGCTTTCTATCTTTTAACCAGTTTCTGATCCATAGTAAGACACTACCTCCTATCCCATGACTTTTTAATTTTCTCAAGAGTCTCTCATGAGGGACCTTATCAAATGCTTTCTGGAAATCCAGGTACACTATATCTACTGGGTCTCCCTTGTCCACATGCTTATTTACACCCTCAAAGAATTCCAACAGGTTAGTGAGGCATGACTTACCTTTACTAAATCCGTGTTGACTCTTCCCCATTAAGCCATGTTTGTCAACATGCCCTGTAATTCTGTCCTTAATGATGGTTTCCACCATTTTGCCCGGCACAGACGTCAAGCTTACTGGTCTGTAGTTTCCAGGATCGCCTCTGGATCCCTTTTTAAATATCGGGGTTACATTTGCCACCCTCCAGTCCTCGGGTACAGTGGCAGATTTTAGTGACAGGTTACAAATTACTAACAGTAGGTCTGCGATTTCATATTTGAGTTCCTTCAGAACTCTGGGGTGAATGCCATCTGGCCCTGGTGACTTGTTAGTATTCAGTTTGTCAATTTGCCCTAGAACATCCTCCAACGTCACATTGATTTGTAACAGCTCTTCCAATTCCTCGCCCACAAAGCAAGGATCCGGCGTGGGTACCTCCCCAAAATCCTCCGCAGTGAAGACCGACGCAAAGAACTCATTCAGCTTCTCTGCAATGTCCTTATCCTCCCTGAGCGCCCCTTTTACTCCCTTGTCATCTAATGGCCCAACTGACTCCCTAGCAGGCTTCTTGCTTCTGATGTATTTGAAAAAGTTTTTGTTGCTTGTTTTTGCCTCTTTAGCAAGCCTCCCTTCAAAATCTCTCTTGGCCTGCCTTATTAACACTTTACATTTACGTTGCCAGTGTTTATGCTCTTTCGTATTATTTTCATTGGGACTAGCCTTCCATTTCTTAAAGGATGCCTTTTTGGCTCTAATAGCCTCCTTCACCTCCCCATTTAACCACAGTGGAAGACGTTTGGTCTTCCTGCTTCCTTTTTTAACTTGCGGGATGCATTTAATCTGGGCTTCCAGAAGGGTGCTTTTAAACAGTCTCCACGCCTCTTGCAAACTTGTAGCCCTTGCAACTGGGCTTTTTAGTTTCTTTTTAACTAGTTTCCTCATTTTGTCATAGTCTCCCTTTTTAAAGTTAAATGCTACTGCTGTACTTTTGTTTATCTTTCTCCCTACAGAAATTATGTCAAATGTGATCATATTATGATCGCTATTGCCTAGTGGCTCCGCCACAGTTACTCCTTGCACCAGGTCCTGCGTGCCACTCAGGACTAGATCTAGAATAGCTCCTCCTCTTGTTGGTTCCAGAACCAGCTGTTCTAGGAAGCAGTCATTTAGGGCATCCAGAAAATTGACCTCCACGTCCCGCCCCGAGGAAACATTCCCCCAATCAATATTAGGGTAATTGAAGTCACCCATTATTATTATGTTGCCGACTTTAGTAGCCTGTCTAATCTCTTTTAGCATTGCTTTATCAGTCTCTCCGTCCTGGTCAGGGGGACGATAGTATAGCCCTACTGCGATACTCTTCCCCTTTATACCTGGAATTTCTATCCATAGAGATTCTAGGGAACAGTTTGCATCCTTTAAAATTTTAATTGTACTTGACTCAATGTTGTCTTTTACATATAGAGCCACCCCACCACCAACTCTATCTACTCTGTCATTCCAATATATTTTGTACCCTGGTATTACAGTGTCCCATTGGTTATCCTCATTCCACCATGTCTCCGTGATGCCTATAATGTCTAGATCTTCATTTAGCGCCATACACTCTAATTCTCCCATCTTACTTTTTAGGCTTCTAGCATTTGCATATAGACATTTATGTGTATTCTTTTTATTCTTCTTACTGTGCACATTATAGGGGACTGTATCAGGCACCCTGGAATTGTTATTTATCTGTTCTCCAGCGAATTCCACCTGAAGTCCCTTAATTTTTATCCCTTCCTCATTCTTAAGCAACTCGAAATCCCCTAAGTTAACATCCTCCTGCATCGATGCCACAGTTCGAACCGTGCACTCCACAGTGCCTGTCGGCTTTCCCCCAGGTTCTAGTTTAAAAACTGCTTTGTCACATTTTTAATTTTTAGTGCCAGCAGCCGGGTTCCATTCTGGTTAAGGTGGAGCCCATCCCGTCTGTATAGGCTCCCCCCTCCACAGAAGGCTGCCCAGTTCCTGATAAATCTAAAGCCTTCCTCCTTGCACCATTGTCTCATCCACGCATTGAGACGCTGGAGCTCCGCCTGCCTCTGGGGTCCTGCGCGTGGAACGGGCAGCACTTCCGAGAACGCTACCCTGGAGGTTCTGGACTTGAGTCTACTACCTAGAAGCCTAAATTTGGCCTCCAGAACCTCCATCCTACCTCTACCTATGTCATTGGTACCAACGTGGACCACGACAACAGGTTCCTCCCCAGCCCTCTCTAGGATTCTATGTGTCACGTGAGATCCGCTACCTTCACACCAGGCAGGCAAGTTACCATGGGGTCCTCACAGCCACCAGCAACCCAGCTATCTACATTCCTAATAATCGAATCCCCAACTACCACAGCTCTCCTATTCCCACCCTTCTGGGCACACACCCCTGGAGAAATCTCCTCGGTGCGAGAGGATAACACATCACCTGGAAGGCAGGTCCCAGCTACAGAATTGCTTCCTGCCATTTCACGTTTGTGCTTTCTGCCCTGGAGACCTCGCCCCTCCAAAGCAGCACAGGGGCTGCCAGAGTGGAGGTGGGACTGTTCTTCTATGTCCCTGAAGGACTCCTCTATCTACCTCTCTGTCTGCCTCAGCTCCTCCAGCTCGGCCACTCTAGCCGCCAGAGACGGTACATGTTCTCTGAGAGCTAGGAGCTCTGTGCACCGGGTGCAGACATACCACCTTTCCCCAACAGGAGAATAATCGTACATGTGGCACTCGGTGCAAAAGACTGGGCAGCCCCCATCCCGCTGCTGGTCTGCTGTCTGCATCTTCTTTAGTGAGATGTTAGGCTTACCCCTAGTTATGTAGGTGTACATGTGAATACAGTCGATCACCTGTCTAGGGTTTTCCCTCCACAGGCGAAGTACGCAAACTTCCCTGTTTGCTGTTCCTGTTCGCTTGTCTCCTGGGCCGCCAGCTCTTGGGCCATTACCTGTCTGCTCTTCTTATATACTTTGTAGTCGTAATTATTAGCAGCCTAATAGTATTGAAAAGACAGACTTTCTTAAGAAGCCAAGTCTCTTACTTCCTTAGCAAATGCATCCAGATTGTTTCATTTCCAGAACATTTAGAGGAAGTTGAATTAGCGACAGAGACTTTAAAAACATTAGACGAGGCTCCCAGTCCAGAATAGTCACAATCACGGTCACCTTAGTTTAGGCTCCTGGAAACTGATTCTCTCTTTCCTGAACCAGTCGCATTGTGACTGCCTTTACAAATGAGAGGTTACTTCAATCTCTTCTATGCTGCATTGAATCCCATCTCCGTACGGATGGGGTTGGTGACCCTTTGGAGAGGATATTGGGGTGCTCGTAGAAAGGAGTCAGTTTTAACATTTTGCTAGCTGCTTCTCTGTTGTGATTTGGATGTAAAGCATCCTTGGAGGCTCATTTTATTCAGAAACTAGTTTTGGGGTGAACCCTTTATGTTTTGTTGTATTGTGTTGCTTGTATTAATGACGATTTGCTTTGTGTCTAGTATATTTGGCCATTAAATGTTCTTTCTCTCCCCTCCCCTAAACTTAGTTAAGGACCACAAAGCCTTTCTGTGAAGAAGAGCTGCCCTTGCATGAAGAAATCCTTTTCAGAGTAAGATGTGAATGCGTGTCAAGTATACGAAGTCAATGGGCGTATATTACTTTTTCAGATTACGGTAAAGCATTAAAATCTTATTGATAAAAGCAAAAGGCATGTTATCTTGATTTCTGGGATACTTTTCAAGAGAGATGAATTTTTGTTCCACAAATAATGTCCATTAATTTTAATTTTGCACAATACGAGTATAGCTTTAAATACCAATTGCAGAGTTTGGACCTTCCACCACCTTTGTTCTTCATTGTATTCTCAGATCTTGTAGTGTCCTAAGAACTGATTGTCCCATGTTGGGTTTTAAAAAGATGTAACTTTTCGCCAGTTACATCTGGTGTGTTGGCTTCGGCCGTATGTCTCGGACTCCGACCTAGCCATGATCATCCATGCTTTTATTACCTCGTGATTGGACTACTGTAACACGTTCTACGTGGGGCTACCCTTGGTGCTGGTTCGGAGGCTGCAGCTGGTGCAGAATGTGGCGGCTCGTCTCCTAACGGGGATGGGCCGACGCGAGCACATTACACCGGTGCTTCGNCTCCTAACGGGGATGGGCCGACGCGAGCACATTACACCGGTGCTTCGCGCTCTGCACTGGCTGCCTATAGTCTTCCGGGCCCAATTCAAGGTGTTGGTGCTGACCTTTAAAGCCCTTAACGGCTGTCTTGCAAGTTTTTTGTTTAGATCAGTTTCAGTGATAGCTCCAACAATGGGTGCCAGAAAAGCTGTTTATTAAATATAATAAAGCATAAAGATAAAAACAATAACCCCAATGAATACAGAAAGTAAAAGAGACTTCTCACCCATCCCTATATGCACGCCGGGGAACTCCTACACCGGCTGCGGGATGATCCCCAAGCGTGCCCCAGGTTCCGCTGCGCCCCTCCACACATCTGCAAAGGAGCCAGCAATGAAGTTCCAAGATGGTTCCTTAGCTGCTGTGTTTTATAGTATTCCAACTTCATAAAACTTATTATGCCATCACTGCGCATGTGTGACCACTTCTAACTAGTGCAGCTGCCTGCCTGAGCATTCTTCGCTTCCAATTAGTCTTTCTCTGAGCCCTGATAAGGGAGCGTCGCACAACATCTCTAACTGGCCTTGACTTTCGAGACAACAACTTATACAATACAGAGAAGTTGCCAAAGAGGCTTATGTGAGATACATCCATTGCATAAAAATGAGTTTCCAGTTCTCCACTTTACATTACACATATGTTTTTACATATCTGTCAATCAAAATAAATTCTACAACATATGCAGGCCGAATTAAGATATACAAGTGTCCGCTATCTGGCTCAGCTGGTGCACAAAGGTCTTCTCGCAATCTTTTCACAGCAACGGCCTGGACCCCGCCTACCTGCAGGACCGCCTCACCCTCCGGGTCCTGGATCGGCCGGGGGCACCCTCCTCGATGTCCCCCGGGTTTCTCGGGTGTTGACCTTGAAGAGGGCGTTCTCTGTGGCCACGCCACGGCTGTGGAACTCCCTCCCGTTGGAGGTCCGCCTGATTACCAACCTCCCCTCTTTCCGTAGACAGTGTTCTCCCTGAGTGCCCCTTTTACTCCCTGGTCATCTAAAGACCCAACCGACTCCTTGGCAGACTTCTTGCCTCTGATATACTTGAAAAAGGTTTTATTTTTTGTTTTTGCCTCTTTAGCAAGTCTCCTTTCAAATTCTTTCTTGGCCTGCCTTATTAGCACCTTACAGTTATGTTGCCAGTGTTTATGCTCCTTTGTATTTTCCTCGTTGGGGCTAGCTTTCCCTTTCTTAAAGGTTAGTCCCTTTTTAAAGTTAAAAGCCAGATCAGAACCTAGTATTATGTATAGTGACAATTATTTTTTCTTGTGTGCATCACCTTGCATTTATCAACATTGAATTTCATTTTCCGTTTTATTGGCCATTCACCTAGTCGTGCAAGATCCCTCTGTAGCTCCTCACAGTTTGCCTGGATCTTAACCATCTTGAATCATCTGCCAATTTAGCCACCTCACTCTTTACCCCTTTTTCTAGATCATTAATGAATATGTTCAACAATACCGGTCCCAGTACTGAACCTTGAGGTACCCCGCTGTTTACCTCTCTCCACCTTGAAAAATGACAATTTATTCCTACCCTTTGTTTCCTGTCTTTTAACCAGCTACCAGTCCATGACAAGACACTTCCTCTTATCCCATGACTACTTGGTTTGCTCAGGAGTCTCTGGTGGAGTCTCAGGAGACCTTGCCAAATGCTTTTTGAAAATCCAAATATACTGTATCATCTGGATCACCCCTATCCATGTGCTTATTAACAATCTAGTAAAATAGGTTAATCGGTTAGTGAGGCATGACTTCCCTTTGCTTGAGCCAGGCTGGTTTTTACCCATCAAGTCATGCTTGCCAATTCTGTTTTTAACAATGGTTTCCATCTGTTTGCGCAGTGTTGAAGTTAGGCTAACGAGTCTGTAATTGCCAGGGTTACTACTGGGGCCCTTCTTAAAACCCTCAGACGAGTGAAACATGCACTATATTAATCCAGAATTGGGGTAAAATATACTCCAATTAAGTCACAATTTGAAAAAGAAAAGTAAATATGATTGATTTGAAAATGACTCTAGTTTAACATAAAGATTTTAAATTTTATTAAGTTATTGTTTGAGGTGCAGAAACAATACTAACATAAAAGGTATTTGGGGTGAATAGTATACCAACATTCCCCAAATTACGGTACTGGGCATTGAATTAACTGTGGTTGAATTGAATGCTTTAGGTGAATATGCTTTGGGTGAATATACATTTTATTATTCATGTTGCAGGGCACCCATAGAGCACACCTGCAGCCCTGCAACATGTATAATAAAAGGTAACACCCGTTTTATCAGTGTTCGAGTGTCTGTGTGAAAAGGGCCTATGACCCCCCCCAGTACCTTTGGCGAGTAGTATTTTCATTTCCCCATTCATTGCAATTGGGGTCACATTTACCCCAAATACCGATTTAGTGAATTTCTCAATTAAAAATATATATATAACTGGGGGTTTGGGGATGAACCAACAAAGGATAATTGATTCCATTACTGTTGAGGAATACATGGTGTATGAAGTGGGGCAGGTTTTCTTAAAAAGTTTTATGAATTTTTTGTATCCCTTTGGTGCCTAGTTTACCACAAAATCTGTCTGAGGGTTAAAAATTTGGGTTACGTTTGCTAACCTCCAATCTTCCAGCCTAGAGGAGGATTTTAGCAATAAGTTACATATTACAGATAGTAGCTCAGCAATCTCCAATTTGAGTTCTTCCTTAGATGGATTCCATCTGGCCTGGGTGACTTGCTACTGTTTAAATGATCGATATGCAATAAGACCTCTTATGGAGTGATGCTAATTTCTGATAACTCCTCAGCTTCCTCACCAACAAAAAATAGTTCTGGCGTGCCTATCTCCCCAACATCCGCTGCAGTAAAATCTGATGCAAAGAACTGATTTAGTTTCTCAGCAATGGCCTTGTCATCTTTGAGTGCCCCCTTTGTTCCTGGTTCATCTAGCGGACAGGTTTCCTGCCTCTGACGTACTGGAAAAACCTTTTGGTATTGGGGCACTTAAAGATGACAAGGCCATTGCTGAGAAACTAAATCAGTTCTTTGCATCAGGTTTTGGATTTGGTATCCTCAGCAAGTTTGTTCCTCAAGTTCCCCCTTGGCCTGCCTTATCGTGGTTTTACACTTTCTCTGACCATGTCTGATGTTTAGGTAGGGGATGGGATGAAAGCAGGAACTGCAGGAAAAGGAAGGTGGGAAGGCAACCAACAACAAACACCCCCCCTCCCCACAAGCAAGTGCTGATAAATCACTTAGGGGGAGGGGGAGATGGCTTGCAGGCCCCCCAAAGCAAGTGCTGATAAATCACTTAGGGGGAGGGGGAGATGGCTTTCAGGCCCCCCAAAGCAAGTGCTGATAAATCACTTAGGGGGAGGCTGAATCTGTGTGAAAATGCCACATCCTCTTGGATCGATAGTTAGCTCTGCATCTCCACGCCGGCGGAGTGAATGGACGAGGACATCTGTCCCCACCTCCTCGCATCTAGGTACTATTTCCGGTCTTGCTTCATAAATCTTCAAGTAGTCAATTCCACAGAGGGAGCAGAAGTTCAGTAACAGAAATGAATTTCCAGCCTTTGTGCCAGCCAGAGCAATAAATCCAGATGATGTTACTACTTATTAGAGGGGAAAGAAGCTTGTCTAATCGGTTGTAATATTTTTCCTGTTATATTAGACAGTGACAGATGAAAGAGAATGAACAATAAGTTTAAAAAGAGAGAAATTGGGGTGGTCTTTTTTTTTGCTGTTGGTATTAAAAAAAGCTTCAGCGTGTGAGATATCACAGGGGCTAAATGAAATGTGACTTCCCCATGCCCCGCAATTGCATAATCAGTTTTCTGGAGACAGTAGATATGTTTCTGTTTCTGATACCTGTATTACACAGCTTACAAAGAAATCTACCTCAGTACAAAGTTGCTTCGTTTAAGTATTTTCAATCTCAACGGGGTCCTTCCATGGTTCAAGCGTAGAGAAGTGTCGGTGGTAACTGCGGCTGTGACTAATGCAGCTCGCATCTTTGCAGTACTCCTTTTAATTGGCAAAAGGTTTTGAGAGGGGGAGAGGACGTGGTCCTCGAAGGTAGTACACAGAGAGTGAGTAGTCCAGCTGATCTCTTTGATTGAACCAACAGTAGTTGGTGAACGTGTGCGGGCTGCGCAGGGCCCTTCCTCGGGTGAGTTTTTGTTCTGACTTGCCTATTGCCTGAAGATGTTAGTCCCAAAAAAAGCCTTGGGGTGCTCTAAATTAAAAAGCACTTTTTCCTGATCCTCTAGCTCCTTCTCTGTGTAAAGCTTCTTATGACTCAGCGGAAGTAACTGCTTTGCCCCGTTCAGTAGCTTGGAGGGTCTGCGCTCCCGTGCCGGACGAGTGAGTGCCTCCTGTTTGCTGAGTGGCAAGGCACTCATGGCCCCTGGTGAAGGCTGGCTTCTTACTGTTCAACGGGGCCAAGGCCAGGAGTCCAGGAACAACAGCTTAAATTCATTAAAGAAAGACCTACCCTGACACTAGGAGAGGAGAGGTAGAATATTCCTAAGATCTTTTAAACTCAAGCTCAACATGGCCAAGACCGAACTCCTCATTTTTCCTCTCCCTCTCCCTCTCCCTCTCACCTGCCCATCTGCATCGATGGAGTCACCATCCATCCTGTTCTCCAAGTCCGAAGCTTGGGCTTCATCTTTGACACGCACGTCTCTTTTAAACCTTACATTGACTCTGTTGCCAAATCCTGCTGATTCACCCTCCGTAACATTGCTCGGATCCGCCCCTTTCTCTCTACCTCCTCGGCCAAAACTCTTGTTCATGCCATGGTTATCTCTCACCTCCATTACTGCAACCTCCTCCTTGCTGGCCTCCCTCGCTCTCACCTGTCCCCCCTTATCGCAATCCAAAACTCTGCTGCCAAGGTCATTCACTCTGCCCGTCGCTTCGACCATGTGCAGTCTCTCCTCTTCTCTCTTCACTGGCTCCCCCTTCCTGAACATATCCTGTTTAAACTCCTGGTTTTCACGTTCAAAACACTCCACGACCAAGCTCCCTCTTACCTCTCAGACCTAATCTCCCTACGCACTCCTGCACGTGCTCTCCGCTCGTCCTCTGTCCCCTCCCTCACTCTCCCTAGTTTCTCCTGCTCGCCTAACCGCCTTCGACCCTTCTCCCTCGCTGCCCCCCATGCCTGGAACTCCCTCCCTGCCCACATCCGCCTTGCCCCCTCTCTCCGCTCCTTCAAATCCCTCCTCAAGACCCACCTTTTCCTCGCTGCCTTTCCCTATGCCTGCTAGACGTTTCCATATACCCACTGTCTGCCCTCCTCCGCAGACTGCTGCAACCAACCTGATTGTAACCAAGCCAAGCACCAGCACCTGAGACTTCGCATCCGCCTGATTGTTTGTTTGTCTTCTCCCCTGTCTCTCCCACTGTCCCCTCTCCCTGTCCCCCCTCCTTGTCTTCTAGATTGTAAGCCACAGGCAGGGACCGCATCTAATTCTATGTTCTGTACAGCACCAGGTCACACGACTGGCGCTATACAAATGTTTATTATAATAATAATAATTAATAAACTTCTTTTCCCAGGTAATAAGTCTCCCGCCGCTGTCAATGTGACTTGCATTTGGCACAACCTGCAGTACGTGGTCTGTAAATGGAAGCCAGGAGAGAAGGCAACTCCTCAGACCAACTACACGCTCTACTGGTTTGTAATCATTTTTCCTACCCAAAAAGCGTTCTTCTTTTCAATGCTTTTGATTGACATGACCTCCATCGGTCCCAAAGCAGCGGTAGGCAAGGCGAGAATGCTCGATGCTATCGGATTCTTGGGCATGGCACCAAGCCTGCGCTCGTGGGCTAGGTTGACAGCCTTCCTTTGGCAAGCAATAAGGGAAATTGTACCCTGTTGATTTTGTTGGATCTTTCAGCGGCCTTTGCTGTTGTTGATCATGGGGTTTTGTTGGAATGGCTGTGTGACTTGGCAGGGGTTCATGGGACTGCTCTTGAGTGGTTCTGCACAATCCTGTCTGGGAGAACCCAGAGGGGGGTGATGGGCGGTGGCTCGTTGTCCCCTCAGGAACTTCCTTTTTGGGGTTCTGTCTTGTCCCTAACTCCTCTTCATGGGGATCTGAAGCCCCTGAGTGAAGGTGTGTGGCGATTTGGAGTGACGTGCCATCAGGACGCTGTTGACTCCCACTCCGAGATGCTGGTCATGCAATGCTGGATTGGGTTCGCTCTGGCTGAAGCTTCCTCCAGGATTAAATTTCAATTGCCTCTTGCTTTGTATTGATTAATACAAAGGGAGTCCTTTTTTTTTTTTTTTTTTTTCCCCCATGCCAGTTTTAGCTTGTAAGGTTACAAGTTTCCCCCCCAGATACCTTTGCACAGCAAATATGAGGTTGTATTTGCTGCTCTTCTGGACATAATAAAAAAAATTGTGTCGTGTCAGGTCCAATTGAGGAAAAAGGGAATTTAAATGAATGGGAGACTTTGTGGGATGGGAAAGCCTCCACCCTGAAGCCTTTTCGATCCAACCCAAAACGGATTAGTAATCAGTAGCTGGGAGGTGAATTGTATGTTCCTGGGGGAAAGTGCATGGGAGGGGGCAGCAGAAACTGCAGCTACATCTTCCCCGCTGGCATCTAGGGGCAGGCAACACGGGCACTTCCATACTGCTGAGGGTGTCGGAGAAGCAGTGCTAGCTTTATACCGTCGGGGGCATGGTATAAAGCACCTGCACCCCAACAGCACTTGGATGTAGTAACTCTCCTATTGCTCCAGGGAAGACTTTGGGGCCACTAGAGCCAAAAAGATGTCCTTTAAAAAATCAAAAACCCGTCCAAACAAGGAAAATAGGCTTGTCAAGTTAGATGCCAAAGCTAAGTAAGAGAGGCCAAGAGGGAACTGGAGGAGCAACTTGCTAAAGATGCAAAAATTAATGATATATATTTTTTTCAAGATCATCCAAAGCAGGAAGCATGCTAGAGAGTCTTTTGGGCCGTTAGATGATGAGGGTGTGGAAGGGGGCGCTCAGGGAGTCTAAGGATATTGCAGAGAAGCTGAATGAATTCTTTGCATCAGTCTCGACTGCAGAGGATGTTGGGGAGATACCCTTGCCGGAACTATTATTTGTAAATAATGACTATGAAGCACTGTCACAAATCACTGTGGCTCTAGAAGAGGTTTTAGAGAGGCTCGATAGATTAAATAGTGGGATCTGTACTGGGACTGGTGGTGTTTAATATATTCATTAATGATCCGGAAAAGGGAGTGAGGGGATCAAACTTGCAGATGACACCAAGTTATTCAAGGCTGGTAAAACTCGAGCAGACTGTGAGGAACTGCAAGAGGATCTTGCAAGAGCCGTAGACAAGTGCAAAGTGATGCACATGGGGAAAAATAATCCAAACTACATGTACGCAGTGCTGGGTTCTAAATGAGGAGTTAGCACTCGGTAGAAGGATCCTGGAGTCATTGTGAAATCCTCAGCTCAGTGCGCATCAGCAGTTAAACAAAAAAAGAAAATAGAATGTCAGGAATTATTCGGACAGGGATAGAGAATAAAACTAAAAATATCCTAATGCCTCTATATAAATCTATGGTGCAACTGCACCTTGAATAGTGTGTGCAGTTCTGGTCGCCCCATCCAAAGTAGAACTAGAAAGAAAGTACAGAGATGGGCAACAAAAATGATCAAGGGTATGGAACGGCTTCTGTACGAATAGGAAAAGATCTGGAAAAGGGAGTAAAAAGTGAGGTGATCAGATTTGCAGATGACACCAAGTTATTCCAGGCAGATAGAACCCGAGCAGACTGTGAGGAATTGCAAGAGGATCTTGTGAGATTGGGTGCCTGGGCATCCAAATGGCAGCTAGGTTGGGGCTCTTCAGCATGGAGAAGAGATGACTGATGGGATATGGTAGAGGTTTATAAAATCATGAGCATTGTGGAAGGAGTTAATAGGGAGTTGTTATTTAGCCTCTCAATAATACATTAGAACTAAAACTCCATGAAAGGAATGGGCAGCAGATTTAAAACAAACAGAAGGAAATGCTTGTGATTTTATTCAATGCACAATCAACTTGCGGAACTTGTTGCCGAAAGAGGTTGTGAAGGCCAGTAGTACAGCTGGGTTCAAACAAGGATTGGATAAATTCTCGGAGGGTAGATCCATTAGCAGCTATTAGTCAAGTAGATCAAGGGATGCAGCCTCTGAGTGTGGGGTGCTGGGAGAGAACAGCAGGGAATGGATTGCCCCACGGTGACCTGTTGGGTGCTTCTCAAAGTGACTAAAGGCGACCACTGTCGGAGACAGGATGCTGGGCTGGACGGACCCTTGGTCTGACCCAGTTTGGCACCGACTATATTCTTATGAAGGCAAGGAAAAGAAAGGTGCAGTAGTTTCTTTCCTCTAGAGGAGCTGCAGAAAATGATAAGTTACAGGATAGAATTAATAAACTTGTTGCTGGGAAGTAACTAACTTCCCTTTTGCAAGGGTAAGAAGGTTAAAAACGAAATTTTCAACCTACTCTGCCTTCCTTTCCTACAACTTGTCTAGAGAACTATTTTTACATTGAAATATGTTTGCTCTCTTGGAATAACATTTTTTAAAAGCTTTAAAATGCAGGTTAGAAATAGCAGAATTGTCATCACGTTCCAGGTCTGTATGTTTCCTGCAGCTTTGGCATGAAAGATTGGCTTCCCCGTGTCCCCCACCCCCTCTAAATTTGAATGAAACACCATGGGTCTAATTCAGTCCAGCCCTGGACATTTTTAACTTCCGTCGTGTGTTAAAGCAGGTTTGACAGTAGATTTGCTTAATGCTGCCCTGGTTTTTTGTCGTATAAAACAAAGTGTAAATACATTTTATTCTCCATAGGAAGAAAAACCTAGAACATCAACAGAAGTGCAAGAATTATATTCCTGAAGAAGCAGCCTTCGGATGTGTTTTCAATCATTCCATAAATGATCACGAACTCAGTTATGTTTTGGTCACAGATGACTCTGCGGAAACTAAGCCTGTCTGTGAAATTATAAAAGATCAAGGAGAAATTGGTAGGTTTCAAAGGGCTACAGACGTTACTTTAGCATGTCGTGTGTCACTCGGGAGATCGCGGACTGAACTTATTTCCTCGTCAGTTGCTCCACGCGGAAGGCAATGGCTGGTGCAGTCCGACAGCTGGAAGCCGGCAGTGCGTGCCTGGATGTTTTCTAACAAGTAACATTACGCAGCTTCCATCTGGATTTCAACGAAGCAAGGGGCATCGTTGCAGGCAGTGGGTGTCATGCCGTCCATCCGTTTTATGCGATAAACCCCTTGCTAATCAATGTGCGCCAGAAGGAGCACGGCGTTTGTGCTCAGCCCTGCCGCCTGCTGAGCTCTGGAGCATGGTCCTAGTTTGTACTTAATTTCTAAGCGTGTGTAATAGTGGTGTGGACCTGGCCGCAGGGGGGAATCCAACCCAACTTCAGCTCTTTAATAATAGCTCTCCACTGCCTTGCGTAGTCCAGAGAGCCAGGCACCGGCTCCGCACTGGTTCCTCCTATCGTTCACGTGGCCAGGCAAACCCCTCAGGCTATCTGCCGCTCCCAGGCACGATCCTCCCCCTCCCAGGCTCTCCCCTCTGGAGCCTTGGGAGACAGAACCCTCCTTCCTTCCCAGGTTTCTTCCAGACTGAGTCCTGGGCTGGCCCCAGCCATGCCCGGCCCCTCCACCTGTTCAGTTAGCCCACTCAGCCTGGCCTGTCCGGCTCGCACTGCGGGGATGGGGGGCACGCTTAGATCCTTTCGCCCACCCTTCCAGCGTCTGCCCCTCCTGTGCTAGCCCTCTTAAGGGGCCCAACAGCCCACCCCATTACAAGTCAATGTGACTGGTCCCCACACTGCCGCCAGGACATTCCCAGTCAACTCCCCTTCCTTCGCTCTCGGGTTACACTCTTCAAACCATTTACTCTGGAGGGAACTTACTTCAGAGGGACAACTCTGCCTTGAATCTGTGGCTTGAGAGTCTTCTGGAGGTAGGGCAAGACTGATTTATCCGGAGGAATAGGGTTTGGGGACTCGTTCTAACCAGACTTGTATCTTTTCCATAGCTTATTTTTGTAGATCTTCTCTCTGTCTAGCTGTCCTATGATGTGCCCCTCTCTGAGCCTTCAGGGAAGGGCATGATAGGAATCCCAACAAATACTGTTAGCCAGGTTCCCTGCCCTTAAGCATCTCAGTTTCTCTCTGGATTGTTTTGACGTGTTCTTCTGCGAGAGTCACTTTCACACATGACCAAATACAGCACTCGCTGAGCATGAACTAAATGAGGGGATGGAATCCGGGGGGCAGTTCAGTGGAGTTACCCAATTTACGTTAGCTAAAGAGCTGTTTTCAGTTCCCTGGCACTCTTTTGCCTAGTTACCTTCTGCAGTGATTTCTCCCAAGATCTATGATTTGCAGCTGCTGATTATTATTATTATTATTAGTGCACATTTATATAGCGCCAGCAATGTACCTGGTGCTTTACAAAGTAATGGAATAGACATGGTCCCTGCCCTACAATCTGAGAGATTGGGAGGGGGGGAGATGAAGGAAGGGGAACAGAGGGAGAGACAAGGAGTGTAACATTCACGAGGATGCGAGGTCTCAGGGGCACGCGCTTGGCTTGGTTACATCGAGAATGATGGCTGGCTGGTCCGTGTGGTGAGGATATGAGTACACAGAGCTCAGGTAACAGATTGTACTGGATGGAGGGGATCAGCAGGAGTTAGGTGAGGGGAGCGAGGAGTCGGGGAGGGCAGAGTGGAAGAGGTGGGTCTTGAGGAGGGATTTGAAGGTACGAAGGGAGGGGGTGAGGCGGATGTGGGCAGGGAGGGAGTTCCAGGCGTGGGGGGCAGCTAGGGAGAAGGGTCGAAGGTGGTTAGGGGAGCAGGGGAGGCGTGGGAGAGCGAGAGAGGGGACAGAGGAGGAGCGGAGTTCACGGACTGGAGTACGGAGGGAAATTAGCGCAGAGAGGTAGGGGGGTGCAAGGTTGTGAAGAGCTTTATAGATGAAGACTAGGAGCTTGTGCAGTATTTGTTCAGGAAGGGGGAGCCAGTGAAGAGATGAGAGGAGGGGCTGCATGTGGTCGAAGCGACGGGCAAGGTGG
>QEPC01011901.1:27108020-27118650 GCA_003113815.1 Sphenodon punctatus | reverse complement strand
AGACTAGGAGCTTGTGCAGGATTCGTTCAGGAAGGGGGAGCCAGTGAAGCAAAGAGAGGAGGGGCTGCACATGGTCGAAGCGACTGGTGAGGTAGATGACCCTGGCAGCAGAGCTTTGGACAGAGATGAGGGGAGAAAGGGGAGAGCAGGGGAGGCCAGTGAGAAGGAGGCTACAGTAATCGAGGCGAGAGATGACCAGAGCATGAACAAGGGTTTTTGAAGAGGAGACAGAGAGAAAAGGGCGAATCTTAGCAATGTTATGGAGGGAGAAGCGACAGAATTTAAACCCTCAATGGAGGGTTTAAAAGAAAGGGGTGAGTCAAAGATGAAGCCTAAGCTACGGGCTTGGGGGATGGGAAGGGTGGTGACCCCATCGATAAGGATCGACAGGGAGGAGGGAGAGGAAGGATTGGGGGGGGGAGATATTATTATGGATTATAATATGGATTATATTTTGGATTAAGATGATTATGGGCTAAATGTCTTCTGCCATCATCTAGTCCCATTGCTTTTGAAAACCCTTTGCCACCCTCATTCGCTCCATCCCTTCTCATGACAAGTAAGAGCTCACACTCCACCTCACTCACTTCCTAAGTGGCTAGAGCGGGACATGTTGCTAAATGGCTTTTTTTTTTTTACAAGAGCACCTTCCTCTGATTAAGTCAGGGCATCAGGGAGGCATCTGACTACCCTACCAAAACCATCATGGAAAGCAGCTGACGTTTCAGAAACAAGTTAGGCAGCGCCAGGATGTGCCCAATGGCCAATTTAGGGTAAAAACAAGCAACTTTATTGATTATTATTCTTGTTATTATTTATATGGCACCAGCAATGTACCCGGCACTGTACAATCCACAGTCAGGGACAGGTCCCTACCCCTAAAAGACTTACAATCTGAGAAACAATATGAGGGAGAGGGGAACATCAGGAAAGACAAGAGGACATTCGTGAGGTTGAGAAGTTACAGGCTCACGTGCTTTGCTTAGTTACAGGGAATTAGGTTCTGAGTGAGGGGGAGAGGATGCCGTAAGTATCACTCATGACAAGTTATAGGGAAGGCCTGACAGAAGAGGTGGGTTTTCAGGAGGGATTTGAAAGTTGGGAGGGAGGGAGCAGAGTGAATGTATCCAGGGTTATTTATGGAATGTATCCATAAATGTCCCATTTATGCGGCTGCAGGATAAAAGCTTCCATTTATTGTTATCTAACCAACCATGCTCTTTAGTGTTTGTTGTGTTGACAGGTGGCCAGGAGAACACAGAGGAGGAGCAGAAAAATCACCAGGAAACAGCTCCACAGGATGGTGGGAAAGGCGTGCCGCGGGAATGGGGGGAAGGGACCACGGCAAGCCGATGGGCGAGCGTGGTGGCAGAAGCCAAAATGGCGGCTGGGTTTGGAAGCACAGATGGCGGTGGTGGGTGGGGGAAGGGGATGGCGCAAATGGTAGGGGGGGGAACCTTGTGGCGCTTCCCTTCGGGCTCACGTGGAAGTGGAAGCCAAAATGGCGGCTGGATTTGGAAGCATTGATGGGAAGGTTCACGGATGTGGCGCAAAGGAGAACCGCACGGCGCTTCCTTCGTACTGGCCTGGGGGTGGAAGCCAAGATGGTGGTGGTGGGAAAAGTTAGATGTCGCCCAGAGGGAAATCCATGTGGTGCTGGGATCCCACCACAGCAAGTGCCCCCGCGGCCGCGTTGCTACTCGTTCCCACTTCCTTTCGGCTGGGCAGAGGGCTAAAGGTTGGGCGGGCAGGAGCCTAAAATGTTGGGTCGGGAAGGTGGGTGGGGTGGTCTGAAATAATGGATTTCCTTGTTGTTGTTTGTTTATTATTGTACGGGCGACAAGCGCCTTGACAAAATACATCAAACCTAAAAACACATCCAAATTCATATTAAATAACAGTAACAACAAAACACTTCCGTACAGACTAGCAGAACCAGAAAACATGAATGAATTTAAAATATATAAAAAACTATAAATATTCAAACAAACTACATAATTAAAAAATTGTTTACACCTTTTATCTTCAATTCAAAAGATTAACAAAATAATGACACAGAGGAGGTCTCTAAAGACTTTGCTAACCTTGATCGGATCCTGAAAGAGGCCCAAGCAAAGGCAGCTACAGCACTCGTAACCGACATGTCCTTCTTATCGGTCAACAAACCGATTAACAGGCGGGAACTGGACCAGGGGGAACTCGGATTTAGTTTCTCAAACAATTTTGTTCTCAAGGTGCAATAGAAAGGAGAAACTAACATCTAATGAACCAAATCCTCCACCTGGTTAGACCCACAGATACATCTACATTCGACAAAAGGGATCTCCTTATAGGATCCAAGTAATACCGCTGAAGGCATGGCCTGAAGCCGTACAGCTGTAAATGCCTTCCTTGCAGGGACATCTTGTCATTCAGATTTCCTTCTTGTCTTGCTACAGATCTGCCAGGGTAATGGGTGTGAACTAAGCCCCTGCCATAAGCATCCAGTGGGACCAGGACCTGCAGGTACACAATAATAATCTTTAATTCTATATAGCCCCCCCCTGCCACGGCACTCACAGTGCTTTCCGTATAATTAACACAGCTTTTAAAAAATCCTCACAACAATCCTGTGAGGTAGGTTTGGCTGAGAGAATATTGTGACTGGCTCAAGGTCACCCAGGAAACTTCTGGTTAAGGCGAGACTTGAACTGGGTGACCCCCCGGTCCAAGCACTGCGCACTTAGCCATTACACCACACTTTTTGATTAGGACATACCCTGAAAAAATCAAGCTACAAAGTGAGTCATGGTTATGAGATGAAATCGTTTTCATTGTTTTTGTGAAGGAAAATTATTTTTCTAAAATAATTCCTTTCTATAAAAATGGAAAGTGTCTTGCAGTCTTAACAATGAACTCTAATCATCCTATTCTCGTCTTGCGTTTACAGGAAGAGGAAGCTCACTGAAGAACTGAATTAATGCAAGATGTGACGCTCTCCCAATAAACATGGAGGGCCCGTTGCAGTTTGAAAGCCAGAGGATGAACACAGGCAGTGTTACGGTTCCCCTACCCATCCCCTTCACCCTAGGAATACTACAGGGCACCCACCCTTTTGCTCCTGCCTGTACCCCTGGGTACAACGTTGGGGGAGATGAGGCAGGTTCTGTCCCCCCCCGTCCCCCATTTGAGTAGGGAGACACCCATGAACCCAACCATTCAACTACTGGGGGTTCCTGGATCTCCCCGTCTTCCTGAAGCTATAGAGCAGGAGTGGTGAACCTTTCTACCCCACGCCCCATGGGCCAAATCTCATCTGGTCCAAAGCTCTGCGGGCTGAATTGTCCTGTGGAGAGGGTGGGCCTAGCCACCCCAGGAGTGCTGCAGCCAGGGCCTGAGGATCTCGCCTACTTGCAGGATGAGGCGATGGGCCATCTGGATCCAGGCTCTGGGTAGGGCGCAGCAATCAAGGTCTCCCTGCCCTCCACCCCTCTCTGCCCGCCCCAGGCAACCAGCCTGGCCTTGCCTGGCCTGGCAGGAATGAGGGGCAGGGCGTGGGCAGGGGGACCTTGGAATGGTAGATAATAACGAATGGCTCCAACAGAATAATTCACGAACCGAAAAGCAGGGCCTCTAATGAAAGATATGCCCCAAGCAAAGATCGGGAGGAGTGACACCAATGTTGGGTGGTTTTTAACGTGGGTGTAATAGATATTCATGTGACTCCACGCTAGAGTTTCCAGGGTATAGCACTGGCAATCCGCGACAGATTTCTAAAGATTGGGGCCAGACTAAGGGCAGGATTTTTGAAACGGGCCGAGTCCCCAGAAGCTCCTGCCGCGTCGTGGATGCTGAGACGTCTAGCGGAGCTGGACACGCTTGAGCCAAGATCGTTTGACAAAACCACCCCAAATTGTGGGGACTGAGCTCTTTTTAAAATCTGTCTAGGGTCGACGTAGGGCTCTATGTTTCAAACTCTGATCTGGCCACCGTCATCCATGCTTTCATCACCTCTAGGTTTATTTATTTATTTATTTATTTTATTTATTTTAAAGATTTATACCCCGCCCGTCCTGCCAGGCAGCCTGGGGCAGCTAACAAAATCAGACTACTGTAACGCACTCTACGTGGGGCTACCCTTGGTGACGGTCCAGAGGCTGCAGCTGGTGCAGAATGCGGCGGCCCGTCTCCTTACGGGGACGGGACGCCGGGAGCACATTACACCGGAGCTCCGGTCTCTGCACTGGCTGCCTATTGTTTTCCGGGCCTGATTCAAGGGGTTGGGGCTGACCTATAAAGCCCTAAACGACCTAGGCCCCGCCTACCTGCAGGACCGCCTCATGCCCCAGACCGCGGTACGGTACCTGTGGTCGGCCGGGGACGCCCGACTCAAAGTCCCCCGGGTTTCCCGGGTGGTGACGATGGGGAGGGCGTTCTCAGTGGCCGCTCCTAAGCTGTGGTACTCCCTCCTGTCGGAGGCCCAACTAGCCCTGGACCTCCCTTCTTTCCGACGGCAATGTAAGACCTGGCTGTTACGTCGGACCTTTGGGGAGGGAGACGGGGAAGGAGGGGGTTGGGTTGGGGGGTGAGGGGTTTATTTCTGCCCTTTTAAAACGTATTTTATGAATTTTATAAATGTTGTTGTTTATTTTTGCTATTGTTGTGAGCTGCCCCGAGCTGCCATTGCCTGCAGGAGGGGGCAGGATATAAGTATTTAGAAATAAACATTTAAAAATAAATACTTGGCAATAGCAGTTCAGCGTCATGAGCCTCTGTGATGGGATACAGGAAGTAGCAAAATTAGCGGACTGCAATCGTAAGCATGCTCCCTAGTGAGTAAGCCCCATTGAAATCAATGGGATTTCCTGATGAGCAAGCGCACTTAGGATTGTAGTAGTTACGTGTGCATTCTCGTGCAAGATTGGAATGAATAATGTGCATGTTCCTATTCTTTACAGCTTTGCCTGGTCCACCACTGTTATGGCCTTTGGATGGGGAGCTCTTTTGTCTGGCAGAAATGTAGTTAGTTATGAAAATGCATGCTGTATCGTAAGGGTGGGGAACCTTTTTCCATCCCAGGGGCCACTTTGAAATTTAGTACAACCTCTGAGAGCTGCCGAGAAATTGGGTGCAAAGGTGTTTACGGGCTGCACTTGGGAAGTGGATCGATCCCCTCTCCTTAGGTGCACGCCCTGCAACTCTGCTCCCTTCCCCTCAGCTCCATTTGTCAGTATTTCGGGGGGTGGGCAGGTTAGGAACTGGGGCCAGATCCAGGCACTAGAAAAGGGGCCCACATTTGACTCCGGGCCTGAGGTTCCCCACGCCTGCCCTGGTTTATAACACAGCTCAGCGTAACATTGACTGAAACAACTAGACTGGGTTAAGATTCTTTTCTCCTCCTCCAAACAAACCAACAAAAATGACTTTTGTAAGAATGCCCAAAAGCGTTATTAATTTCGTCACTGGTTAAACAGACTTTGATGGCGTTGCGAAAAGCGCTCTTATGCCACGAGCCTGTTCCAGGTAGCTTATGCATGGGCTTTGGTGCCAAAGCCACAGAGATGTATTTCTCTTTCAAATGCAACATGTCTAGTTTAAAGAAGAACTCTCGTGTCTTCATGTGGCATTTTTTTCCTCCTTGTAAGCTGCATGTCTGATCCCTCTACCCAACTGTGAAGTGTGAGATACAGCTAGTGACCGGACTTCCTGGCACATAAACAAGATTTCCCCACTTCCCTTTTATGAAAGCTGAACACTTCTCCGCTCGTTGGCCTCCTCCTTGGTTTCCCTCTCCCAGTAGCAAATAGTTTGCCCTGTGGCGGCCTCTTCTAGCCAAGCAGGAACAGTAGACTCTGGAGTTTGACTGACACATTTGTCCACTTCCCTTACGGTATGTTATCAGGGGTTGTGTCTCCTTCCCCCGTTGAGTCAGGACTCGGAGACCAATGGTCCCGTGTACAAGCTCTGAGAGCCGCGGAGGTGTTTACGGGCTGCAGTCAGGAAGTGGAGGGTCCACATCCTAGCTTGGTATCAGTCAGTGGGACTCCAGGCCCCCACTTCCTCCTTTACACTCAAGAGTTGCTGTGGACAGTTTGCAGCTTAATCTTTGGTAGGACAATAACCTTGGCTTAGTGATATCAGCTTAAACGCTTCCCAGAAGAGAAGTTTGGATTTCACCCTCGTGTCTACATTAATAAATAAATGCTACTAGGGGCTGTGCATGGGGGGGGGGGGGCAAATATTTGTATTTTTAGTGTTTACTTGCATCTTGACCCATGTGCACTGTGGTTTCGCCCATAGCTGCCAAGGTGGAAAACGCTGTTAGCACACCTCCCTCCCTGCTTGTGGGTTAGGTTGGTGCAGACGTGCAAGGAAGTTTTGGCATTTTGACAGGCCGATAAGGCAAGGAGTCCGAGTACCCCGGCTCCAAAGCGAAGATGTGCTGCAGTTTCTGGGGTCCAGCTGGAGACCTCAGATGCCACATTTTCCAGGAAATATTGTGTTCACTTCGAACCTGAATACGTGGTATTTGTGTTTTGGCTACAGAAGCTGAAAGGGGCCGTTTGTGTTTAGCCGAAACTTGAATCCCTAAATGTTACAAATGCATCAGCTTTTCCTGGGAATGACAACAAACCATAAAAAGGCCAAAGTACCAGTCCAGACAGAGGCTGCGTATTTTATTGGTTAGTTTTCTACCATGTGGGTCAGGGAGTCTTCCCGAATGGCATTTATCGGATTCTCTGTCAGCTCTCTGGCCTTGATCCATCTATTTCTGTGCCTGACTTCCTCCTTGTCAGAGCCAGGGGATCAGGTGGCCGGGTGCAGCACTAAAGCTAGCAGAGAGTTCAGGAGCTGTTAGGAGAGAAGTGTGCTAGCCAAGCAGTTATCGCCCCGTTGGTTTCACTGCTCCATTCATGGAACACTTCTCTGACCAAAACCAGCTTTACTCCCATCCTGCCGGCTTGAACTCATTCCAACGACTTTATCCAGCTCTGATATTAGATGACATTACCCAGATAAAGCGCTTACATTTTATGCCGCAAGTGACTTGAAGAAATCATCTGCGTTGCGAGTCCCCCGAATTTGATCCTGGCCGTTCTCCTTCTAGTAGAGTTGCCATAAATGCACATTTTTCTAGGACACTTGCAGGGCCTGCCTCGGCACCTAGGACCAATGTTACAGGTTGCAGATCTTGCAACATATATTTTACATGAAAAATATTGCATCTACGCCAACCCTACATTCTAGGGGACCCCACTCTAGGGGGAAGTTACTGGATCCCTGTCAGGGTGAGCCTGGCCCCATCTGTACCCAATGTCCCTGCCTCTCAGCCCAGATCAGACAAATGAATGCAGCTGATAGGCCAGAGGCTGGTCCGGGGACCTGCTGACGTGCTATAAAGAGGAACCAGGTCGTTGAAGAGAAGGTGGCTAGGAAGAAGGAAGCCGGGAACAGATACTCTTGTATTCCAAGGCAGAGCACCTGGGAGAGGCCTGCACTGAATGTCAACCATCAACGCAGCTGGTTCTAGCCCAGGAGGGTGCGCGGGACAGTTTGAATGAGTTCTGTCGAGTTCTGTTTGGACTGACCGTAAAGCCAACCCCACGGCCGTGGTTTTCTTAGCTGGATCTACAAGCTGAGCACATTTTTAGCTGGGGAATAGCTAAGGCACAACGGGTACATAGCCTTGAGGAAGAACCCCAGGCACTGCTCGTTCCCATCCCCGTGAAGTCCCGGTTGTAGCCCACAGGTCTCCATATGCAGGGACTGCCGCACCGTTCTACTTCAGAGCAAGAGGCAACAGAATCTAGCGCTCTCATTCGTCTAGATGATTATTTATATAGCATCTGCAATGTGTCTGGCACTGACCAATTGCTAAAGACCTGGTCCCTGCCCTGAGGGGATTACAATCTAAGAGTGACGACCTAGGGGGAGAGTGGAATACAGTCATGAGATGGAGAAGCTGTAGGTGCATGTGCTTAGCTTAGTGATAGGGAGGAGGCCTATCTTGTCTTAGCCTCAGCGTTGGAATGGTGGTGTTTTTTTCTTTTTAAATGTAGGCTGCATAAACATCTGGGGTTCGATGTAATCAGGAACCCGTGTTAGCTGAATTTCCCCTGTTGGTGGCAATGAGGGAAGTATTGGGTCCCTGGATGTCATTCATCCTGAATGGGATGATCCCATCCACCCCGGGGATTCTCCTATGACGCAGTGCTAGCTTCTCAGTCTAAATGACAGGGAGAAGGCAGAGATGGTTTCTGCTCTCGCTAAAACGAGCAGCTAGGACTCATAAATAAGTGAGGGCATGTTGTCCACTGCTCAAAAGCGTGACTCGTTTCAGCGTAGAGGTTTGCTGCCGTGTCCAATGTTATTGATCTGCCGGTTTCCTTTCACCCGAAGAGAGGGGTGGCGTCGGATTCCTGCACACGGCCAGGCTGCTGTTCAAGCATTTAAGGATCTAAGGAGCTGCCTAACATGAGTCACGCCAATGGTCCATCTTGGCCCAGTATTGTCACAACCTGACACGGCAACAGGGTTTCAAATCAGGCTCTCCAGGATCCGCGGCAGGGGCCTCACCCAGGCGCGCTACCTGAGACCCTCCAGGATCCCCAGCAGAGGCATCTCCCAGACGTGCTACCTGAGACCCTCCAGGATCCCCGGCAGAGGCCTCACCCAGGCGTGCTACCTGAGACCCTCCAGGATCCCCGGCAGAGGCCTCACCCAGAGGTGCCACCCGAGACCCTCCAGGATCCTCGGCAGAGGCCTCACCCAGACGTGCTACCTGAGACCCTGAATCAGAGATGCCAGGGATTGAGCGTGGGGCCTTATACATGCAAAGTCTGCATTCTACCACCTGAGCCACGGCCCACCCCCACTTCTCCTTCCGGCAGCACAAAGAGAGTTCTCTGTGCAATTGCCTTGTGAACTCTTTGTGGTCTATTTGGGGTCCTTTTAAGGAAAGCCGCTTTCCTAGCAATGCTTTCCCAAGCAGTTTGCAATTTTATTTCTAACATTTTATTTCTTGTTCCCGGCCACCCTGTTACACGCTCACCTCCTGAAAAGGCTGTTTTGCCGGCCTGTTTTCAACAGGTCCTGGATGGCTGGGATTTGCCAGGCAGCCTCTTGGAGTTCTGCCCGTGCCTTTTTGTAAGTGCTGTTGCCAGGATACTGAACGTAGAGCAGATGTTTATTTCAACAGAGTTGTCTTTAATTCCTTTTCAGTGTTTTCCCTGAGGCTGCCACCCTGCGCGAATGCTGCCCTTCTAGGAGCTGAGTGCAACCAGGGCCTAAAAGGCAGGCAGTGTCGCTGTGGCCGATTGAGAAGGAATTGAGATGGGCGGTGCAGCAGAGAGAGATGACAAGGAATGAAACTAAATGTGCTGATGGTTTTTAGCCCCCTGCGAGCTGTGTGGAGTCTCGAACTCCCCAACCCAAAATATAGTTTGCATCTGCCGCTCTTTCAAAAGTAACTCCCTTCACTCCTATCTTACTGGGATGGACAAGGGATAAGGGGGGAAAGCACAAACGCACCACACCCTTAAACACCCAACAGACGGTCATACCTTGCCAGAAAACCAACCCCCAGGATCACGGGGGTCTTCTGGGGTTAAAACCCTCCCAGCCTGGATCATCACAAGGTGGCGGAGGACCGTGCAAGGCCTCACGACTCCACAATGCACACGTACCGGGGATGGGGATGGGCACAGGGAAGTGCAGAGGGGTGATAGGGACAAGGGGTGTAAATCCTGGGGTCGCAAGGGCAGGGTAGGGCAAGCACACAGGAAGGAACCAGGTCATGTGGGGAAAAGGAGTACACGAAGAGGAATCCAACACTCCCACTTCAAGTAATCCAAAACTACTCACCCAGTCGCACATACACCAACTCTCACCACAAGCTCCCTCCGTCCAACGTAGTTCAGTACAAACACCAGGCAACAAAGGGAGGGAGCCAGTCTCACAGGCATAACCGCTGATCAGTGTAGCTACTGTTATCAAGGATGCACTGTCTTTTAGGAGGTATCCGGCGCAGGCTCCACCGGGTGTTGAGTGCCTCCATCTTGTGTTGAATTTGGCCGGAGACAGATTAGGGGTGCTGCTGGTGTACCGGGCACCCAACTGCCTGGCGGCATCCCTACATGCTCTTGCTGATCTGGTGTCAAATGTGATCCTCCGGACCCCTAGATTAGTGATCCTTAACATCCACACCGACACTGATCTTGGAGGAGCGAGGCATGAGTTCATGGCCTCCATGACAACCATGGGCCTGTCCCAAATCATCTGTGGCCCCACACATGAGGAGGGACATACACTGGATTTGGTTTTCTGCACCAGCCTTGAGGCGGGGGGTCAGTTAGTAGGAGTTAAGGGGGTAGAGCCTTTGTCATGGTCTGACCATTACCTCCTTAAGACGTGCATCCTGATGACTGTTAGCCCCGTCAGGGTGCAGGACCTATTAGTTCAGTCCACCCCCAGAGACTTATGGAACTGGATCGGTTCTGAAATGCTCTGGGGGAGTTTCCCTTGGACCTTGACACCCGCTCTGTCGATGATCTCGAAGCCTTCTGGAACATCTTGTTGGCCAAGACCATTGACAGGGTGGCTCCCAGGCATCCTCTGCCCTCGTGAGTCTCCCGCAGGTCTCCTTGGTTTA
>QEPC01011901.1:27083090-27097823 GCA_003113815.1 Sphenodon punctatus | reverse complement strand
ATTGTAACCAAGCCAAGCACACGCACCTGAGACTTCGCATCCGCTTGAATGTTTGTTTGTCTTCTCCCCTGTCTCTCCCACTGTCCCCTCTCCCTGTCTCCCCCTCCTTGTCTTTTAGACTGTAAGCCACAGGCAGGGACCGTGTCTATTTCTATGTTTTGTACAGCACCAGGTCACACGTCTGGCACTATATAAATGTTTATAATAATAATAATAATGATGCAAACACTTCTTATTTTTAAATTTTTCATTATTTTGTGTTTTAAGCCCATTTCATTTGCCCAAATAATGAAAAATAGGTAACTTGAAAATAGTTCAAACATCAAAATCTTTTCCTCCAAACTATTTTGACCAATCCTATCTCAGTGTGGAAGGGGCAACAGCTGCTTGCCCTCTGATAGAAGAGTGTGTTTCTTCCTGGTCCAGTTAAACATACTCACAGCTACGGAAGAATAATCTAGTTCCATTAAAGCTTCTGCGGGGGTAGGGTTAGATCTTTGACATTAATGTGAAACTTGTCAAATTTTTAATACTAGGAATAATTAATTGAAGAAAGAAGTTAGTTCATCCCAAAACCCAGTCTTTTTGAAGCCAGCTAGCATAGATTAAACTATTATCAATCTGTTCTACTTAGGAGTGGGTGTGAATATTTCATTGTTCACAGCACGCTCAGTTAAAGCTCAGTATCTTTCTACCAAAGCTTTGAACTACAAAATGAGGATCGAGCTCCTAGCTTTCAGCCACAGGATTATCTACTCTCTGACCTTTTTGTAATGAGTTCCATCTACAGAAAATTGGCTTAAGGAAGTGACGGTATTAAAATACATAATTATCCCAGTAATGATATGTTTTTTTCGTGATGAAGGTGAAAAGGATACCTTCGAACTTCTGAACAGGTAATTGTTTCTTAGTCACGTGGAATGATTCATCGTTGCTTGTTCTTACCTGCCCTCTTTATCACTAATAGGTAGTGGGACAGGGCACAGAGGCAATCTCATCCAGTGGTTAAAGCACCAGACATGGACCTGAGAGTTGGATTTTTCTTTAACCCCATCTTTGCCACGGTGTAGCCCTTGGAAAGCTGCTCCCTCTTTCTCCCTCGGCTTCCCCTCCCATCATCCAGAGCCAGGTTTGTCTTATGTATTCCAAGTACAGAGGGAAAGTCCTTTCTCTTACGCAGCGTACGCTCAATATTCAGCCCTGATTCTCGCCGAAGGCAGGGCGGCTAGGCTCTCCTCTAATATCAATAATCAGTATTTGAACAAAGTCCGCTCCTTGCTTTTTTCCTGCTAGTGCAACCACAAAGAACAAAACCTAAAAACGGAGGTCATGCTATTCATCCCAGCTGGCAAAAGGCCCATCTGTTTATCTATCTTAACATTGCTCTAGTGTTGCTATATTTATATTAAAGAATGCATTGAACTATTGTACTGTAAAGTAGGTAATAAAGTGCTGTAACATCATCTGTTGTAAGATTGCAAAGAACATTATTTTTAAATGTTCAAGATTAACTTGTCAAAGGATCATAAAAATTGTCCATTACCAGTGGAGCATCTAGTCATCATTCAGTTTCTGGTGGTGATGTCCTCCTGAAGCAGCTATTTCTGTGGAAAGTGAAAGAGGTTCTGGTTTAGGCGGCTCCATGGTAATCTGCTCCCAGAGGTAATTTCTACCTTGCCCTCTCTTAGTTGAAAGGTTGGCTCATACCTTGCAGAGAACTTTATATCCCTTCTTAGGATATTTCTTTCTAAATCTTTCCTGTTGTAACTCATTACTGGGGAGGCAGGGAAAATCTAATTCTTGCAAGAATTACACACGTGGGAAACACTATTCTGCTTTTATCCCACGAGAACACCCATCCTTGTAAATGCTACATTTGGGGACACGGTCATACGCAAGTGTTCTCGCGGGATAAAAGCAGAATTGCTCTGACGGACGTTTCTCTGCCTCCCCGGTAACGTGAACGTGGCCCCTGCACTTGCGATCCAGAAAACGTTCAGCTCTGGGTGATTTCAGACGTTACAGCCAGGCGCTTTCACCATGGGCCGTGGGGTGGTTCGGACCACGGCCGGGGGTGAAGGGGGGAGCCAACAGACATTCCCCCCCCTTTGCCCCCGGTTGTGGGGACCGCCGAACCACGGACCGTGGTGAAAGAGCCCGGCCGTAACGTCTGAAATCACCCCGGAGGGGGCGGGGCCGTGCAATGCAGCGTGCGGCTGCACGGCCCCGCCCCCAGTGCTCCCCGGCCAGCCACCCTCCCTGAGACAGGCAGTCGCAGCGGCCTACTCGGCCGCCAGGACCCTGGAACACGGTGGAGGTAAGGTAACAAATGTTACTTTTCCTTCACCGCGTTCCAGATTCCCCCTAACCACGCTTGGTTCGCCGCTGTGGTGGGGGAGAACAAAGTGTGGTTAGAGTCACCGCGGGGGGTGGTTGACTGAAGTGAACATCTGGATGCATGCAAACAGACGTTCACCTCCATTCACCCCCCACCCCCCGTGGTTGACTGTGGTGATTTCAGACAAACGTAATGTCTGAAATCACCCTAAATCTTACTATGCGCTTGGCCTTGATGTTATCTGGTGGCAAGGAGTTCCACAAGCTAACTGCATAAAAGAATTTAAGAATTTAAATGTGTTGCTTTTCAGCGTATATACAATGTTCTCCTATTCTTGTCTTATGAGAAAGGGTTAAATAAAATTAGATTATGCTATATTTAAGTTCCGCTAATATAAGGCTGCTAAAGGACCCCCAAATTATTTTAAAAACTTTTAATAAAGGGTTTAAAGCTACAATCCTGAAGCCACTTACTTGTGAGTAGTCCCACGAATATGCAGTTCAATTTTATTGGAAATTTGAGGGACGTTGCCTATAGTATTCAGCTTTAAGGGAGGTAGATTAATATTATAATACTTATACAACACTCCAAAAGAATAAGTCTTTAAAAGAGAGTTAAGATTCTTAAAATGTAGTTGTCTGGCTGTAGAAGTGTGTTTTCCCTTTTACACAGAGAACAAAAATAGTTCAGATGCACCAGGAAGAAATCTTTTTTTTATCCATCTGGGCCATATCCTGCAAACACGTAGGGTCTATTCACAGGAGTGTCTTCTCTTGTATTCTAAATTTCATGTGAGAGAGAGAACAATTGCACCTTTTCACATGTTCCTCCTGCTTTGATGCTGCCACTAGCAATCCCCAGGGAGCTCTGCATCTCTCCACAAGGCTGGTGGAATAGAAGAGGGAGCGTCCCTTCCCATGTTTACAAGCAATGAGCGTGAGGGAAACAGCTCATGCCTGTGGCTGTTTGCGTGCGCATCCTGCGCCGTCTGTTCCTTTTACGACAGTGACAGTGCCCGTCTACAGCATACAGTTTATGGCTGGTTTTTTGTCTCCTGTGAATGCACTGTTAGCTTAGAGGACGTGCAAAGTTTGGTTGAAGCCTTTAAACAAACCCCAAATATTATTACTTGAATAAGTATATAAACGGCAGTCTCTCATCTCATTTTTTTATTCTTCCTTGGATCGCACCCAGCCAACAATCTACCCCAGCAGCACCCTGCTACACCACGCCAGTAGCAGGATATGAACCTAAGAAGAACACAGTCAGTGTCATACCGGGTCAGACCAATTGCCCATCGAGCCCAGCATCCTGTCTCTGAGAAGTCCCCAAAAGGTCATAGCAGAGTGATCCTTCCCCGCTGTTCACTCCCACCTCCTGACAAATAAGAGGTTACATCCCCTAAACCTACTTGACTAAGGCTGTTTTTAGACGAGCGCGGCGGCGCCCGCGCTTGTTTTCAAAAAAGCCGGCAGCCCGTTCCACACGAGACGCTGCCGCCGAATACGCGTATGCGCGGCCGACGCGCATCCATTTCCGGGCGCGAACTGACCGGGTCGGCGATCGAGGCTGGTCATACGCGGCCGGAAATGGAAGCGCATCGCCCACGTATTCGGCGACAGCGTCACGTGTAGAACGGACTGCCAGCTTTTTTGAAAACAATCGCGGGCGCCGCCGCGCTCGTCTGAAAACGGCCTAAGTAGGACCTATCCTCCAAGAACTTATCCAATCCTTGTTTAAACCCAGCTACGTTACTGGCCTTGACCACCTCCTCGGGTAACAAATCCCACAAATTAACTGTGCACTGAGTGGAAAAAAAATAAATCCCTTTATTCGTTTTAAATCTGCTACCAGTTAGTTTCATGGGTTGTCCCCTAGTCCTACTCCTGTTAGAGGCCAAATAAACTCGCTATTTATGTGTTCCACCCCACTCATGATTTTATAAACTTCTCTCATATCTCCTCTCAGTCTCTTCTCCAAGCTGAAGAGCCCCAACCTAGCCAGCCTCTCCTCCTACAGAAGCCGTTCCGGACCCTTGATCATCTTTGCTGCCCTTCTCGGAACCTTTTCCAGTTCTGTTATATCCTTTTTGAGATGGGGCGACCAGAACTGCACACGATATTTGTGGTGCGATCACACCCTAGAGGGCCCCCTTGTTGCAACCGCTGTGTGGGATCGATAGCACTTATGCACAGTAACAATGTGATGAGTGGTACGAAAGACGCACCCTTTTAAAAGGGGCACACCAGAAGCCACTCCCAGAATGAGTTTGTTCACACACAGCTGTGCTGGGGGCAGAACAGGGAAGCAAGCAGCTACCCCTTTACCGCTGGTGTCATGTGGACACAACTTTGCACTGATTTCAAGGATGGACGACTGCATCCTTAAGTCTCTCTCTACGTGGCATGTCCTGTTTAGCAAAAGCAAACGCAACAGATGCTTACCAGACCTTTAATATCGTAACGAAAGCAAAACACCACCTGATCCTTAAACAACCTGCCTAAGTGAGTTGCAGGGTAATTAATATTCAGAATGCAACATGCATACTCTTCTGGGAGGACCTTTCTTCAATTCGCAGTTTGCTTGATGGTTCTGTGCCCACCTGGCTGTTTGGTTTCTCTCCATTCCCTGTAAGAGTTCCAAATTCCATGCCGTTCTACAGCTCTCCAACTACTTTGACATCAGTGACTAACTGCTACGCTCGCCTAGAACTCCAATTCCTGTAACTGCTATCAGTGACTCACTGCAAATCAGACATGAGCAAATATATTTAGTACGGACAATAGACTTGGAATTTATATTCAACGTCCTTTCTCCACTTCCTGTTAGGCTACCTGCTAAGTTGGCCGTATTGTGCTCAGGAATATGAAATCTATTTCTGAAATCCATTTTTATGGGATTTTAGGCTCGTGTCTAATTTGCACTCTGGAAGTCTTCGCAGTTAGTAATGAATTCACACGTACTGATTAGGTACTGTATATTGTCATGCAGTTAGGGGTGCAGTCTTTAACTAAGAGAACCAATGTGAGTCATGGCATCATCGACTTCAGAACTGGAGTCATAGGTTTCATCCCTGATTTTCAGGCATTTATTTAAAATTATATCCCACTCTTCCCATAAGGCTAAGAGCAGGTTACAACATTAAAATCACATTAAAAATTAGAACTGCAAAACATATGAGAATTATCCCCCAACCACCCCCGCAGTCCCTATCCCCACCTGCCCAAATGCTTGACCAAAAAGGAATTGTCTTACATCGCTTCCAGGAAACGCCCAGGGATCATTTTGAAAATGAGTACAAATTCAGAGAGCTGCATAATAGTTGGGGGGGTAGGAAGGGATGCTCGAGAGGAGGAGGGTCCAGATCATGGATCTGTCCCCCTCTCCTTGTGGGCAGGCCCTCCTCGCTGCTCCCTTCCCCTGAGCTGAGCTTAGTTTTCCAGGGCTTGCAGGGCAGGAACTGGATTCAGGGGCCACATAAAAATTAGCTACAGGCCACATTGGGTCAGCAGGTCGGACATTCCGCATCCCTGCTCTAGGGGGAGTTCCGCAGAATGGGAACAGCAGCCGGGAACCTGTCTCTGTGCACCTTCACCGACACTCCCGAACGCATGACTTCTTACACAGTGCCAGAGCCCGGTCTTGAACCTTTGGCTCTGGGGGGTCATTGCTGTAGCAGCTTGCGCCACCGGGTGCCTTGGTAGCCTGTGCCTTCCTCCTCATTATGTCGCCTCCTACATTTCTGCCTGTTGGGTGCCCCAGCCCCAACTCACCTGTCGGCCATTTCGGGTGCTTGTCCCCTGACTTCCTGAGGTTTGGTTTGTGTGCCTCCCTTGATCTGGTGTTGCGTTGCCTTGCCTCGTCTCTTCCCCGGTGACTGTGTTTGTTGTATTCTGTGTGTGTCTGTTGTCCTGTGAAACCCTTTGTGCCTTTTGTATGAGTGGCACCCCTCTCCTTGTTGTTTGTGATCCCTGTTCCCCTCGTGCGTCGGGGCCTTGTTGCCCTACCTGCTCCAGCTCCCCTGCCGCTGGTCACCCCCTCCAGTCTCCCGGTCCGAGGCCTCGATGATGAGCCATATGCCTTCTTAGGCCAGCTTGTCCGGTTTCCATGCTGAGCGTCCAATCCCCCAGATATTGGGGAACGGCTGAGAGGTCTCAGTGCGGATGCTGGGGAACAGCCCTTTTCCCTTTCCCGCTCCTTGCCCCCGAGCCTGACACACAGTTGGTTGTCTCTGTGCCCCTCCAGAGCTCTGGGAAGAGGAGGGTGGCACAGTGGGTGGAGCAGTCTCCTCCCCCAGTGCTGCCAGCTCCCATGCTGCTGACACCGCTGAGCTGTTAGTTGGTTTATGTTTGGGGGGAGGTTCCCCCCAAACATAAACCAACTAACAGCTCAGCGAGGGGGGGGGAAACAGCAACTGATGACTTAGACCAAATATCTTGATCTTGACTTTAAGAGTTTGTCTCTTGATTTATGAGACCAGGTGGGCTGGCAACACGGAGGAAGGGAGTTTTAAAAGTGGGGCCAGCAATCTGCCCCAGCCCACTCTGAAAATTGTTGCTGGGGCCTCTTTGGAAGCAGACTGAGCATCGCTATAGAATTTTCAGAGCAGGTGGGGACAGAGTGCTGACCCCACACCCTCCCTTGCCCACTCTGAAAACCTTTGAATGGTGCTCAAACTGCTTGCAAAGGGTCAAGGTAGGTAGGCCTTGCTCCACAGTAGGAGCTCCCCTGGTCCGAGAGAGACGGCATCTTCTACATTAACCTTTGTGTAGCTATGTAGGCCCTTACTCTTCTCACCTGCCGCGATGCAGGACCTATAAGAGAGAGAAAGCCAACAGTTTAACTACCCCAAAAACAGCCTCCCCCTTCTTGCATCTTCTCCCTATGTTTCAGCACAGTCAGCTAAGAAGACTTATGCATCTTAAGGAGCATTAATTGTGTTGCTCAACCAAGCTGAGCAGACACAACCGCCAATGATACTATTTCTGCCTGTATAGACAGGGCTTAAGACCACGAGGAAAAATCTGGAGGGTCGTTATCTCAGGAGAAGGCACGAACGGAGAACAGGAAGGCAATCTCTCCACCAAATATTGGAGCTTTTTGGAAGTCCTGATCTGTCAGAATTGGGCCGCTGAAGGCAAGGTAGGTATTAATGAGAAGAATGAATCTGCAGTTTTCATAAATCCAGTGAAGGAGCATTTAAAAAAAAGAACCCAGCTTACTGAGATGCTGTAGCCTGCAATTAAGGTTGGGTCAGGATTCCGTTAAATAAAAATCCCATTTTCAAGGGTTTCGTTATTCAGCCAAAAGCAATTTTGAGTCTTAGCACATTGCACAAGCCCACAAAAAAAAATACCTATCAGAAATGTTTTCCCCAGGAGACTGGACTAATTACTGGCTCCTAGGTAACTAAGAAGCATTTTGTAGCTGTTAGTTGAGAGGGCTTTTAAAAGGGGTGTGGTGGGAACGAAATATTTAAATAAGAATGTTTTAACCAACCAACAAGTCAGAAAATTCCAGTTCAAGCCACAAGACTATCCTTAACCAGCATGGCCGTGGAGTTTTGTCTGGCTTTGAACCACAGATGGAATGTTGGTCTTAACGCTGGATTTCCTGGCGACAGGTTCGGTACAACCGTAACATGACTTAAACAGTTGTTCTCTGTATCCAGTACCAGGCTGGAGGCAGCGTATGCGTCCCACACATCCGAGCTGCTTGCAGGAGGGGCAGGATATAAATATATTAAATAAATAAATAAATAAATCACAGGCAAAAGCCACACTTTGAAGCGTCCCTTTCAATGGAGCCTGCATTGGGACAACTGGGGTCAGGAAGATGTGTGTGCAATGTAATGCTCTCACATATTTTTCCTACCTTTGTACTGGTGTGAAAGGTTCCATTTATTGGCCACGCAGTTAATTAAGCAAGGAAACAATGGAGAAGTTTACAAGATCACAAAAGCTGTGGAACAGGCCAACAGGCAGCTGCTATTTACCCTTTCTGAAAACAATGGAACCAGGGGCCACTCCATGAACAGGGAGCAGATTTAAAACAAATAAAAGGCAGTATTATAAAACTGTGCAACATACAATATTCAGTAAAATCATGGAACTCATCGCTGGAGGATGCTGTCCAGCCCGGTAGCATATCAGGCCTCCGAAAGGGACTGGGTGATTTTTTTGGAAGCCAGGTCCATTAAGGTCTATGAGTTGGGTTGGTTCAGGGCCCAAGGTACAAAACCATTGACTGTCAGAAGCTGGGGGAGGAGGGCAGGAACTGGATTACTCCATTGTAACCTGATGTGTTGAGGCAACCGAGGCTGGCCATCAGCGGAGACAGGATGCTGGGCTGGATGGACCATTGGTCTGACCCAGTAAATGGCACTTATGTTACAAATTAAGGTACTTTTGTCTGATGGAACCCTGTAAATATAAAACCAGAAAAATTAATCTCCAGCTGGTAATACCAGTTAAAGAACTATCCAACACAAAGCGACCATAATTCCCATTTACTATAGGGACTTGGGACTCATTGGAACGATTCCGATTGCAGACAACTTAGGCCTCAGTCCTGTCAGGATTTACACAGGTAGTCTAACTTTACACCCTGGCACAATGCATTTTATTTCCTACACCTGGGAGTATAGTTAGTTACCTATGTAAATCTTTGCAGAAGAGCTGCATGATCTTTAAAGGGCACAGATTTGAGCTGCCAGGGTCTGAGTGAATTCGGTTCAAGGAGAGATCAAGAGACGTGACCCTGTTACGAACAATTTAAAAACAAATCGGGATTAAGTTATTCACTTCAATGAGGACAGGTTTGCCCCCTGAAAGGGCCCTGGATTAGGTTGCACCTGTAATTACAGGTAACTAATCACAGACACATTAAGTGACCTGTCACCTTGCAGTGCTATTAATCTCCTCCTACTAACAAGATCAAGCTGACTGAACATTTTGTGGGGATGCTCCCGCAGAATTTTTTTGTGGCACACAAAGTCGGTGGGTGACTGAAACGGGCCTTGAAGGGGGGAAATGATTGTTAGGGAGAAAAGAATGACAATTGGGAACACTTTCCGATCTCGAAGGATAAGCTACTATAAACAAATAAGATTTGTGTCTGGGTGTCTGCCAGTGAAGGCAGCACTGGGCCTTAGTCAATTCTTGCTAAGTTCTGAAAGAAGGAAAACTCATTTATCAATATGTTTGCAGGCCAAGCAAAGAAATTTAGCGACAGAAAACGAGCAAGCAGTTTTCACGCTCATTAGGCAAGTCACTGTCATAGGGTGCTAATCTTTTGAGTGGTCACTCAAGGTGAAATCCAACGTCATGAGGTTCAGGAAAGCCAGGATTTTACACTGACAGTATGATCTTCAGACAAATTAAATCCATGCACTAGCAGTCAATGCACACCAGTCCCTTTGAAGTGAATGTGTCTGCAGGAATGCTGACTGTTCGCACACAATCTGCAAGAGGACTGACTACACCATATTCACTCAAACGGGGTAAATTTCCCCAGGGGATTTCATCACACAGATCTTGCAGGCTGAGGACAGAGCTCCCTTGAATGCAGAATATAAACAAAGGTAATTTAAGCAGCAGGGAAGCAGATCATCATGTGAACGTGAGGCAGTGCCTGGGGGCTAAGTGGTCGTTACCCCCAATATAGCCCCCGGATGCGAACAATGTAGACGTTGTTCTGAAATTGAAATGTGGGATCTATCCCTAGGGCACAGCAAGGTTACATGACGTGTGCTCTATGGGGCCTTACCTCCATGACACAGCCGGGTACCGTACAGGGAAGCTTACGTGCGGGCAGCGGCTCAGGATGTCAGTCCAAAATTGTTCCCCTAGCAAACAACTGCCCAGACTCATCGTGGCAATGCCAAGGCTGACGGGGGCAGGTCTTCTGCTCTCCAGAAGGCAGGCGGGTGGGTGGACATTTCCTTCGTTTCAGGATAAGGGACCATGGGATTGGGGCGCGAGGACACCCCTGTGATGCTAACCTTGCCAGATCCACCTTGGGATCTCATCTGAACCCTCAGGGCCTCCCTATAGACCCCATGGACCCAACAACTCCTGCCTCACTAACTGCCCCCATTCCTTTCTAGCTCCCTCCCAGCCCTGGGGCAGGGGTCGCCACCGGGTTTGACCATGACAGTCCTATTTTGGCTGACGGGAGGGTCAGCGACAAAACGGCGGGAGGCGGCAAACCTGTGACCCATGCTCTTTTCCAGATCTTCCCTTTGTCCTCAGCGATTTCCGGCCACCCCACTAACTGCCCGCAGTCATAAGAACATAAGAAGTGCCAGACCAACGTTCCATCGAACCCAGCATCCTGTATCGGACAGTGGCCACTCACGGGGGCCTGGGAGAAGCACCCAACAGGTCACCATGCTATCCATTCCCTGTGGGGCATCCCCGGGCTCCCGACAGTCAAGGAGTTTGTTCCCCAATCCTATCTGGCTAATAGCTGCTAATGGAACTAGTATCTTCCAGAAACTTGTCCAAATCTCTCTTAGACTCAGCTATACTGCTGGCCTTGACCAGCTCCCCTGGCAGTAAATTCCACAACCTAATTGTGCGCTGAGTGAAAAAATACTTCTTTTGTGTGTTTTTACTCTGCCACCTGTGAGTTTCATGGAGTGTCCCCTAGTTCTAGTACTAGCCGAGAGGGCAAATAACCGTTCCCTGTTTACAAGTTCCACCCCACTCATGATTTTATAGACCTCTATCCTATCTCCTCTCAGCCGTCTCTTTTCCAAGCTGAAGAGCCCCAACCTATCAAGCCTCTCCTCATACGGGTGCTGTTCCAGACCCTGGATCATTTTTGTTGCCCTTCTCGGCACCTTTTCTAGTTCCGCTATGTCTTTTTTGAGATGGGGCGACCAGAACTGCACACACTATTCCAGGTGCGGTCGCACCATTGATTTGTACAGAGGCATTATGCCATCCTCAGTTTTATTCTCTATTCCCTTGCGAATAATTCCTAACATTCTATTTGCTTTTTTAACCGCTGCTGCGCACTGGGCTGAGGATTTCAGTGTATTGTCCACAATCACTCCCAGATCCTTTTCCTGAGCAGTAACTCCTAGCTTAGTACCCAGCATTGTGTACTCTTAATTTGGATTATTTTTCCCAATGTGCATCACTTTGCACTTGTCCACATTAAATCTCATCTGCCATTTAGATGCCCAGGCACCCAGTCTTGTAAGATCTTGCTGCAGCTCCTCACAGTCTGCTCGTGTTCTGACTACTCTGAATAACTTGGTGTCCTCTGCGAATTTGATCACCTCACTCTTAACACCCTTTTCCAGATCGTTAATGAATACATGGAAAAGAACTGGCCCCAGTACAGATCCCTGGGGCACACCGCTTTTTACATCCCTCCATTGTGAAAACTGGCCATTTAGTCCCACTCTTTGCTTCCTATCCTTTAACCAGTTACCAATCCATAGCAAAACACTACCTCCTATCCCATGACTTTTTAATTTTCTCAAGAGTCGTTTATGTGGGACCTTGTCAAAGGCTTTCTTGAAATCCAGGTACACTATATCTGCTGGGTCTCCCCTGTCCACATTCTTGTTTACGCCCTCAAAGAATTCCAAGAGATTAGTGAGGCATGACTTTCCTTTGCTAAATAATAATAAATACATTTATTGTGCTGGCCGCAGGCCATGACAAAATATAATACGTAACATAACAAACATCATATAAAATCACAATATGATACATATATACAACCAAAATAAAATGCCTCAACACAGCACACCATACCTCAGTCACCCCAACATCCTCTGTTACTCCACCAATATGGGTCCTTTAATTAAGCCTCATTTATCATTCCAACATCCCCATATTCTTTATCCTAACCTTTTGCATTAGATATGCATATTTCGCCATTATCTCAGTCCTTGGTAAATTTTTACCCTCATGGAGAAATACTGTTTTCTGATTAACCGTTAGGTTAAACGGGACTTCAAGGAGTTTCCCCATCTTCTCACGGAGTCTGGAAAATAACGGGCATATATAGAGATAATGGACTACATCCTCAACTCCCAGCCGGCAGTGAGGGCATACCCATACGGGATACCAAGGAATCTTCATCTAACACCGCAGAAGGCATAATCTGAAATCGTAATGCACAAAATGCTCGTTTGTGCTGAAATGGTAGTTCCCACTTAATATATTCAGCACCACCGCAGTCCGGGACCAGAAACTGATACCACGGGGATGTCCGTAATCCGGCTAGCAAAGCTCTAGATGTCTGATCATCTAAATCCCTGACCCTAGTCTTAATCATATTTTTGACCACATTAAATGGAAAATTCATCAAGAATAAATAAGACAGGCCGATCTTATTCAGGGTATTATTTATGTTACTCCACCAAACGGATCTTACAGACTCATTAACCCGTTTGTCTAACAAGCACATATTTGCCAACTCGGAAACATGGCCAAAGCTAATTTTAAACATATTTAACAACATTGTTTCCAAGATATCCACACTTAAAGAGTGCATCCCCAATTCTCGTCTGAGCAGAACCGAAGGTGTTGAATTTGGCATCTGCATCAGACTCTTCAAAAACTTATGGAGTAATGGCTCTAAAACACTCGTCACAACAGACGACATCCCCCACAGTAAAGCCCCATATCTTATCTTTGCCACGATTTTGGCACAAAATACCTTAATAGCAGGGACAAATCTCTGGCCCCCTCTAGATTGAAAAAATTTACAAATTGCCCTCATTGAACCCAGTATACTAGTTTTCAAGGATTGGACATGAGGATGCCAAGAGCCATTATATGCAAACACAAGCCCTAAATAAGTATAATATTTCACCTGTTCAATAGGTTTAAAGTCAATATACCAAGATTCCTTCTTGAATGTAGGCCTAAACACCATAACCTTCGTTTTCGTATGGTTAATCACCAGTTCCTGCGCACTACGCTCCTTGGCAAAATCCACCATCAAACGTCTCAGCCCCAATCCTGAAGTAGACAACAGAACTGTGTTGTCCGCGTACATAATAATCGAAATCCTTCTGGAGCCTACTTTAGGTGCCATATATTGCCCTTTGTCCCTAAGCTTAATAATCAAATCATTGACATATATGTTAAATAAGATTGGGGCCAGTAAGCACCCCTGTCTTACACTTCTAGAGGTCTCAATTCTGCCTGATAAATGACCCAAATTATCCATCCTAACTCTAAACCCCGTATCAGAGTATAAAGATCTTATTAACATCAAAAGTCTTTGGTCAATACCTAAACTACGAAGTTTCTGCCATAGTTTCTCTCTATTTACCAGGTCGAACGCTGAGGAAAAATCCACAAATGTTACGTACATATTAATCTCCTTAGCCTTTCCTTTGCTAAATCCATGCTGACTCTTTGTCTCTCCTCAAAACCCACCTCTTCTGCTCCGCCCTTCCTAACTCCTGCTAACCATCCTTACCCAGAATTATCACCCGTTACCTGTAAACTCCCAACTTACTGCAACCAAGCCAAGAACGTGTACATGAGTTCCCACATGCTCATGAATGTCGCATCCCTTGTCTCTCCCTCTGTTCCCCTTCCCTGTCTCCCCTCCCCGTCTTTAGATTGTAAGCTCTCGGGCAGGGACCGTATTTATCGTATTCTTTGTAAAGCTTCAGGTACATCGCTGGTGCTATATAAATGCTTATAACAATAATAATTAATAATAATATAATTAAGCCATGTTTATCAATACGCCCAGTGATTTTGTTCTTAATGATAGTTTCCACCATTTTGCCCGGCACAGATGTCAAGCTGACCGCTCTGTAGTTTCCAGGATCCCCTCTGGATCCCTTTCTAAATATCGGGGTTACATTTGCCACCCTCCAGTACTCGGGTACAGTGCCAGATGCCAACGTTAGGTTACAAATTACTACTAGTAGGTTTGCAATTTCACATTTGAGTTCCTTCAGAACTCTGGGGTGAATACCGTCTGGCCCTGGTGACTTGTTTGTGATGTGATTTGTATTAAGCTTGTCAATTTGCTCTAGAACTTCCTCCAGGGTCATGCGGATTTGTGACAGTTCATCCAATTAATCAGCTACAAAGTAGGGATCCGGCGTGGGTATCTCCCCAACATCCGCCGCGGTGAAGACCGAAGCAAAGAACTCATTTAGCTCCCTGAGCGCCCCTTTTACTCCCTGGTCATCCCATCTCCAATGCTTCTAGCTGCCCCTTCACACCTCTCCCAGCCCCACTCACTACCCCATTCCCTGCTTCAAACCCTCCAGCTGCCCTCACAGACACCTTCCTAACCCCAACTGCACTACTCACCCCCTAACTCCCCCCAGACTTCCCCCTAACCCCCCTCCCTTCTATGCCCCTAGCCCCCCTAACCCCACCCCACTAGCCCCCCTTCCC
>QEPC01011901.1:27055167-27077419 GCA_003113815.1 Sphenodon punctatus | reverse complement strand
TTAGGAAGGGGGGGGGCTGGGCAGATCCTGGATCCAGCCTCTTTCCCAGCATGCCCTGCTCCCTGCTTCCTTCCCCTGAGCTCCCTCCCTCTGTGCTTGCGGGAGGCACGAGCCCCATTTGGACCCTGGGCCTGGGGTTCCTGGCCCCTGATTGACATTAACTAGGCATCCCCCTTAGAGTGTCCTGGGCGGGAGAAGAGGGGAGTGTTTTGTGTGAACGTGCTTATTCCAAGCGGGCTAACTGGCCTCATTTTAATCCTGGTTCGACCAGAGAGAGGGCTATTTCGGTGGAGAAGGATCCTCAGTGTGTGTTTGCCCTGCTTTGTGCCGTTTTCTTGGCTGGAGTCAGGAACCTTTTCCCTCGCAGGGGCCAGGATTTTCCCCTTACCCTTGTGTGCATGCCCTCTCTGCTCCCTGGCTCTGAGCTCCAGCCTTTCAGTGCTTGGCGGGGAGGGGCCAAATAAAAACTAACCACAAACTCCCTTTGCCAAAAGGCCCGAGGTTCCCCCTTAGATGGGGTGGGGGAGGAGGGGAGTGTTTTGTGTGGACGTGCTTATTCCACGCAGGGTAACTGACCTTATTTTCAACCTTGGTTCAAACAGAAGGGCTTCCTCCTGGTGTACCGGGTTCTTCTGTGGGCAAGAATCCTCAGTGGGGTGCTGTCGGTTTTTCCCCCCATGCTTTATGCGATACCCTTGATGGGAGCGGGGACCCTATTCCCTCCCAGGGGCCACTCTGAAACTGAGTCCAAGCTCCAGGAGCCCAAGAGACGTACGTTCCGGAAGAGGAGGGTCCCTCAGGGATCCTGTCCCGTCTCTGTGTGCGCACTCCCTCACCCTGGGCTGAGTCTTTCAGCTCTTGCCAAGAGCTGGAAAGGGGAAATAGAAATTGGAAATGAAATAAAAATAGCCACCGTCTGCATTTGGGGCCCCCTGGGGCTGAGGTTCACCACCCGCCGTGAGTGGTGAAAACCCTGCCCGAAATGGTTTTCCTTGCAGTTTCCGTACCTGTATGGAGAGATTCGCTCTCAGGATCCCGTTCGGCGGATCTGCAAAATAACCTGCCATTGTTTAGAATAATCTGCAAGTTATAGGGCGGCCTCCCCGGTTGAGCATTGGTGCCGAGTCTCTCCTGTGCAGTGAAGAACAGCAGGATGCAACGTCTCCCGCAGGAAACCTTGTGCGAAGGTGCCCTAATCCGTGGTGAGGGGGTTGTGTGAATTCGGCCAAGTTTCTTCCGGGTTTTGGAGAGGGGAGGGGACTTGTCTCTTGTTTTCTCTCTTTACCAACAGCGTGATCCTCTGTGGGGAGAGCGCCCTTGCTGCCGGGTGTTGATTTGCATGAGTTTGCGTGTGCTGTGAAACCCCCTTCGCACCATCTGCTTGCAGTGGGGGAAGGTAGCGTGAGCTACCTGCCCTGTGGTGACAGGCTTGTGTGAATGGACCCCAACTGGCAGCACAAGTTTCAGGATTTTCCCTTCTGATCAGCCTGGTGAAGGTGTGGTATTTGACATGCATTGTGGGATTTTTTCATCTGATGGGTGACTACCCTTGTAATCCCGCCCACACTTGCATCCTGTGTCGCTATCTCTGAGTGCATCGTTCTTACTCTGACTGTCAGAACGCTCCCTCTCCTCTCCGTAGCTCTTACCATCTGCTGAAATTGCCACCTGCGAGATGCACGTGCTCTCTCTCTCTCATACTGATTAGTGGCACTAGCACATAGGTTGGCTGCAGTCTTCAGCCCGTTGACGCCAGGAGTAAAACTCTCATTACCTTTAATGGGTGAAAATTAGATCTTTGTGTTTTGTGAAGTCTTTGCCGCTGTGCTCCTGGATGATCTTTCTTTGCCACCCACGGGGCATGGGGTTCGCTTGCAAGGATCGGACTCTTCTCAAGTAGCAGGGAGGTTGTGTGAATGGACCAATTTTCAGTTCCTGATACATTACTACTTGTTTATCACGTTGCACTTTCCAATGACCATAAAACTGGCCAGAGTGTCCTGGAGTGAGGAGTCCTTGTTGAGCTCTGTGCTACTTCCTGAACAACTACTATTATTATTATTATTATAAACATTTATATAGCGCCAGCCATGTGCCTGGTGCTGTACAGAACGTAGAAATAGATGCGGTCCCTGCCTGTGGCTTACAATCTAAAAGACAAGGAGGGGGAGACAGGGAGAGGGGACAGTGGGAGAGAGACAGCGGAGAAGACAAACAAACATTCAAGTGGATGTGAAGTCTCAGGTGCGTGTGCTTGGCTTGGTTACAATCAGGTTGGTTGCAGCAGTCTGCAGAGCAGGGCAGACAGTAAGTATATGGGAACGACTAGCAGGCATTGGGAAAGGCGGCGAGGAAAAATTGGTCCTTGTGGAGGGATTTGAAGGAGCGGAGGGAGGAGGCAAGGCGGATGTGGGTAGGGAGGGAGTTCCAGGCATGGGGGGCAGCGAGGGAGAAGGGACGAAGGCGGTTAGGCGAGCAGGAGAAACGAGGGAGGGGACAGAGGAAGAGCGGAGAGCGCGTACAGGAGTGTGTAGGGAGATTAGGTCGGAGAGGTAAGGGGGAGCTTGGTTGTGGCGTGTTTTGAACGTGAAAACCAGGAGTTTAAACAGGATACGTTCAGGAAGGGGGAGCCAGTGAAGAGAGAAGAGGAGAGGCTGCACATGGTCGAAGCGACGGGTAGAGTGAATGACCTTGGCAGCGGAGTTTTGGATTGCGTTAAGGGGGGACAGGTGAGAGTGAGGGAGGCCCATAAGGAGGAGGTTGCAGTAATCGAACTACCATCGGGACACACCTTCATGCCCTTTGCATTGTGGGAAGTAGGGAGGGGCAGAAAACAGTAAAGGGCTGTGGAATGGGCAGTTGTGTGAATGCGTTGCTACTGGATGAGAGAAACACAGGTTAAGAGATGTGTGGTTGTGGAATGAGCTCCGTTTATCAGGAAACAGTTGACTGCTTGATGGATGCACAGCTGCTAATGAGTAACAGAGCCCTTTTACAGACAGGGCTGATAGTTACCTGAAAAGCATTGTTATGTGACAGGGTCTGGGTAAAGTTTATCTCTGGTTCCTGCAACTCATCCTTTACATCACTCCAACCACGCTAGCGCCTGCAAAACTCTCCTCTGCTTCCTGCAGCTGCTTCTCCTCCCACCCCCCTCTGCTCCAGCTGTAACTTTTTTAGAGGATTATAAAATGGCCAGATTTAGGGGGAATTTCCCAGGGCTGTTAAAAGGTGCAGCTGTGACTTAAAGGCAACCTGTGCTTGTAGAAATAGGGCAGAATAGAAATAACCCATCACACCTGGGCTCCATACTCTGCGCTGGCTGCCTAGTGTCTACCAGGCCCAATCAAGGGGCTGGGTATGACCTATAAAGCCCTAAACGATCTGGGTCCTGGTTACCTGCGAGACCGCCTCAGCCCTCGGTTTGTCTTGTGGCCCCTGGGGGCGGCCCAGCTTGAAGTCCCACGACGGCTGAAAGGGCGTTCTTGGCCCGTTTATCCCCGGACCTCCCCTCTTTCCGTAGATGTTGTAAGACGTGGCTGTTCCGCCGGGCCTTAGGGGAGAGGGTGGGATGGGATGTTTTTTTAATCTTTATTTGGAAACGGTCATGTCCATTTTATCTTTTGTAATATTTTAAATGTTTTTATTATTGTTATTTCATAATTGTGTTGTCCACCACCCCGAGCTGCCGTTGTGCAGGAGGGAGCGGGCCGCAAATGCACGTAATAAATAAATAAATAAAAATAGCCCCAGCCAAATTTTAACCCCAGCTCCAAAGAATGAAGAATTTTTAAAACTTTGGCTTGGAATGGGCAAAACGAGGTATTCCCCCCCCCCCCCCCCGACCCCTCAACTAAACTTCAGCTCAAGCAGATAAAATTTAGCAAAACCTTATGGGGAGTGTTAAGCAACCTTGAAAACATTGAAGCACGTCTTCTACATCGGAGGTTTCCAGTCTGGTTCGGGGCTTCCAGTGGGGCCGCGCCGCAAGTAGAACGGGCCATGGTCCTGACTGATCTACTTTGCCTTTATCTTTTGCTGTCTGGTGCCGCAGAATTACATTTATCTCACAATCGGGTCACAAAGGCAGACAGTTTGCAGACACTGTTCTGGGCCGGACCGTAGGAAGAATTTCTGTATTTTCGAAAACTTCCGGGGTTTTTTTCCCTCCAAGAAACTGGTTCACGGATTTCATGCCACAGGACTGATTTAACCTGCTAATTCTCTTGCTGTTAAATCTATGAGTATAACTAAATACTAGCTTCTAGAATTAGAAGTGTTGGAAAGTGATTGTAGGCGTTTTAGTTTGGGCCTTTCCTTTTACTTTTCACTTGCATCTTATGGTATGATTTGTTGCAAAGGGCTCTTCGATAATGTTTTGATAAGCATATTGGAAACTCTTACATTTTCCACCTGAAATTCGGTTGTCGGTTGCTTGATTTAGTCTACAAGCCTTTTATTTTGACGTATGCTCAGTCTATTCCCTTGGTTTGTGCCATAGTGAGCAAGTATTTGAAATTATTTGAACTATATCCGTTATTAAACCAGTAAACTATTTTCATTAGTGTTCTTTTTCCAACTCGTCATTAGTTTAACCCAAATCCCTTACTGTGTATACATGCAGCTCTAAGTAATACATTTTTTTCAGCATTTGCATAGGTACAGCTGCATAAAAATTAAGATAGGCTCCAAGGGAATTTATTTTATTTTTTGTGAAGACAAATATACAAGACAAACTTTTCTTGAATGTAAACGGATTGAGATGGAGACAAAGTTGTTCAAAGGAATGATCTCTTTTATCGGACCACCTCTTGTTGGTGGAAATGTGCCAGCTTTTCACCTCACAGGGTCTGGGGTCTGTCACTTGGGACCATCACGGCAACCACGCTCTCTCTGGAAGGGATTGAGTTCAGAATGAAATTATTGTTCAGGCAGCTGCTGCATAGAACTCCTGTTAAAGTCCTACTACTAATCATTTCTGTAGCGCTACTAAGTGTAAGCAGCGCTTTATGGTCACAGACTTTCAAAGACAGGTCCCTGCCCAGTGGGTTTACAATCTAAGATGGACTTGAGTGAGCGGAACACAGGAAGAGACAGACACACACACATGCACGGTCCCATTTTACAGCCAGGGAAACTGAGGCTGAGGGGTTGTGACTTGCCCAAGGCCACCCAGGGAGTTCATGGCTAGGGCGGGATTCGAATTCTGGCTTCCTAGGTCCAAGTACAACACCTTGTCCACCACGCCGTACTGGCTATGTGGAAGAGGGCATTAGATGATTGAAAGATGGGATTGACTTCATCCATTTTTAATTTATTATTTAATCAGGGTCACCTAAGTAATTATAAAAGTGTTACTTGGTTCCAGACACAGTTGAAATGCACGAGGTTTGATTTAAGGAAGTGTAAACATATCTGAGCTTGATGGAATAAGATCCAGTAGTTATGTTAAAATTAGCACTGTGGGAAAGTTTGTCTGTAATCTCAAACCTTCGTCTTGTAGCCTGTAATGTAGGACGATTTTCCTTTGTTGTTGCGTAGGAGTTGGAAACAGAATTTCTGACAGAAAGCAGGTTGTGTTTTAAAGCCATATCTTGCCTCCTGTCCGCTGAATAATTGGATGTGAAAAGCAATTTCAATAAAATAAAAAAAAAAATGAAGAGTGTTTCCCTGTTGTTCTTGGCAGAAGACCACAATATATATGCTGATTTCTAGACAGAAACATTGATAATCTGGCGTGGAAGCATGACGGGGGTCCCACTAATCTTTTTATGAGGGGCTGGGGGAAAGGTTTCCGTTTAGAGATTTTATATACAGTGATTAAAAACGTTGGAAAATCACATCGAGGTCAGCCAAGAAATCCTCACTGTGCCATTATGCTGCCACCTTGACATCAACAAGGGGCCGAGACCGTTTTAGCATTCCAATTTTCAGATTCGTCTGAGCGTTTAATTATACAACGGTTGCGTAGATTCCTGCCTTCTGCCTGGGCGAAGCTCAGTCTAGCAGCCAGGAAATTCACGGCAGTTCTCCATTGCAGCAATAACCAACTCTTTTCTCAGCGCTGACAAATGTTCACGTGCACGAACTCAGAACCATGCAATAACATTTCAATCTAGGCCAAGCCAACTTATACAAATGCCCAAATCTGCTAGGGGGGTGGACGGGCTTTCTTTCCTTATTGTGAAGCCTTGATTTTTAATTTCTGTGCTTTTCTATTTAATGGGAGGAAGTATTCAGACTCTCCTTATGCTCTGAGCATACTCTGGCGGCTCAGTGTCGGGACTTGCTCTGTTGACCCTATACCTACATCAGGCTAGGGTTCTGGGGTCTTTGAATGGAGTCCTTGCCGGGAGAAAGCTTGCTGTCTCCAATTCGTAGGTTGATTTATGTATGGAGTGGGGAAGGAGTCTGAAGTGGGCCCGCCGGCAGAGCCACAGGACCCTGTTACTGTTCTTTGACCCAAAAAAGCAGCCGCAGACACTGGGGATTTTGATGGGTTGCGTCTAACACCAATGTGCTGAGTCAGCTCATCTCTCGGCTGTACCTTCCACTTCAGAGAAACCTGCTTAAATGGGCGGCCAGTATTAAACTCTGAAAATCTATTGAAGGGGCAGGACTTCACTGCCTCTGTTCTGTGATGACACAGATGGCGAACAAGCTAGCTGCCACGCAGCGGACGGTGGTTGTTGATTGATCTTTGTTTTATTTTATGTTTTTCAAAATTCATTCTTCTAAACCCTGTTGGGGAGGGAAAATAACACTTTTGCCAATCTCTTTGTGGCTCCTCTTGCTCCCCGGCCCCTCTTAACTGGAGAAGCTGTTTCATTTCCACCTTGGGTGCTGCATGCAAAGGCTGAATTCATTTACGTGACTAAGTTTCCCACTGAATATCGACGGGAGAAATGTGCTGGAGAGCATTTGGTTAATTGTTTGAAATGTTTTACACAAAGTGAATTTAGATCAAGCTTAATAAAATAGCTGAACTGTCTTCTAAGATGTAACATTTTGTTCTGGAACATAGTATGGGTAATAGTCTTATTTTAGTAAGTTGGTCTGTGCTCAATCCATCCGTGCATTACATTGAAAAGTAAGCTTTAATGTCATCGAAGGGGAAGTTTAATGACTCACCTGACTTTAGAATCCACAAACTTAGTCTGTTTGGTCTCGTCAGACAGCTAGCACCAGTTCTGTTTGACTTCAGGAACTTGCTGATGGTGTGGCTATTGGGAGGGATGGACTGTCTTATGGGTAGCTTCTCCCAGTTGTGATCATGCGGACATTCTCCATTATTAGCGATGATGCAAAAATCTGTGGAGCAAGGACAGCAAGTGCTTAATTCCTTAAGTCGTATTAGGAAAGAATTTAAGTATGTTCAACTGTCTTAAATAGGAAGCATTTTTTTCCAGAGATGGATTTCCTTTTGGCTTCATCTTCCCATTCACTCCCATCTCCTGTGCATGAGTATCTGCTCCTAATTCCCTTCCCTTGCACATCCTTGTTGCTTGTTCCCCTTCCCCGGTCCCCAGCCTGCTGTTTCTCAGCTCACTTGGTATCTTCTGTGCTGGTTTTCATCTTGCATAATAGCTTCTAGAAGAACTGAACTGAACTTTTCATCCATCCTCCTTCTTCTCCTCCTCTTCCTCCTTCGTCATCGTCATCTTTATTGCATGGCCAACTGGCCTTTGCAAAACAACAAAAGACAGAACACCGCGGCAATATAATAAAACAACAAAAAACTGAACTTTTATTAAAAAGCATGTACCGTCAGGTATAATGCGACACAGTAAAAAAAATTCCAAAAGACAAAATGAGAAAAATAAGAAAAATGCACAGAACAAGGGAATATCTATTGTAACAACTTAAACCAGAGTAATATTAAATAATGCCAAAAGCACAGGGGAACAATCATCAAGGAGTAGGCAAACGTAGCGATGGATACCCGGCCCTTAAAAATAAATATGGCAAGATTCATGACCACCTTAAAGTCTTTACTTTGAAGAAGCCATATTAGTTTCTCATGCGTGTTTAAAAAAAGGAACTTTAATCAACCAAGGATAAACTAAAGTTTCTCTTAACTCCTGATTAAAAAGGACACTTCATAAAATAGTGCAGTGTCCTCGATTACACCCATCTGGCAGGGAAGCTTCTAGAGGAGGCAGCCACACTGGTTCCTATTTGTTTCCATCTCTTTTTAACTGGTATGCAGACCCCCCTTGCAACAGAAAGCCTTGTATCCCATAGAAGAAGTTGGAAAGAAGGAGAACCAGGCTGTGTAGCATGCAAACTTGCGCACTGTGGGTCATGATGGCGGAACTGCTGGATTAGATAAATCTTGGTTGAAAGGAGAAATTGGCGGTGAAAGTTAACTGACAATTCGGCCTTGCGTGGTCCAAAAACTTGCATCCTCTCATTAACAGAAGGTAATCCAATAAGAGAGATCTCCTGAACGACTTTATCTCCATCTCTTACGCTTGGTACCAGTTTGGCAATCACCCTCTCTCTAGGCTTTGATGGAATAACTCTCACCTTGCAGCCCAACTTCTCATCTGGAAAATCGTCCAATAGGAACTTTCCTCCAGCTTTCACACATGCAACTAGAGAAGGTTGGAGATTTGCCATTGGATGGTTACATGGAGAAGAGAAAATAAGTAGCATCTTCGAACTGTACAGCGTGTTTTAACTTATACCCAACCCCCTGAACCCAGAAGCAGGTGGAAAGCTAATGCATATCATAAAGGAGGGATATATTGAAGTCTGACTGTATTGATGGGAAACTGGAGGAAACTGTATGAGCTTCTTAAACCCTCAGATGAACAAATAATTCACTGTATTAATCCAGAATTGGGGTATAATAGACCCCAATTAAGTCACAATTGGAAAAAATGTGATTGATTTGAAAATGGTTCCAGTTTAACATAAAATTTTAAAATTTTTATTAAGAGTTATTTGCGATACAGAAAGTGTATGAACATAAAAGGTATTAGGATGAATAGTACCCCAGCATTCCCAAAGTTATGGTACTGGGGTTGAATTGAATGTTTGGGGTGAATATGACTCCCAGTACCCTAGGCGTATAGTGCTTTCGTTTTCCCGTTCATTATGATTGGGGTCAAATCTACCCCCCAATACGGTTTTAGTGAAATTCTCAATTTAAAACAAAAAATTCAGCGGGGCAGGAGGAGGAGAACGGATGAAGCAACACAGGACAATTGACCCCATTACTGTTGGGGAATACATGGAGGATGAAGTGGTACAGGATTGCTAAAAAAAAGTTTAAAGAATTTTTTGGTACCCCTTTGGGGCCTGATTTACCACAAATCCGTCTGAGGGTTAAATTGACGTATCTGCAAAGAACAGGCTCCTTTCGATTAGTGCCTAAATCTGATTTGAAAATGACAAGCCCTTGATGGTTTTAATGCATCTGTAGTAGTCTAATCCATTGCAGTTACAGGACCACGTTAACACTGCGGACGACTTCCCATTAAGGATGAGCAGTTTTCAGTTCATTATCCTGCGCCTCATTGCCGCTTTATGCGGCCCTGCAGCATGCATGATGGGTAGGGAGGCGCTCGTCTAAAAACACCCTTTAATGGAGGCTTGTAGGAACATGAAACTGACTCTAGGTTTTAAACTCATACCATAGAGAACTACAACCGTAGGCGGCCAGTGTCGAAGCAAAGGGCTCAGAACTGTGCTAATGAGCACCAGACGGAGAGAATCTGGATTCCTCTTCATTCTATGTATTGTGTTCCTGGGTCATGGAAAAAAATACCCTTTAGGAAATTCGCTCCATCATCAATAACTGTGGAAAAAGCTGTTCTTTTAAAGTGGCTCTGACACTTGGTGTTTTCTGGTATCCCACAGAGCTGCTTTCGCAGATGCATAGTTGCAAGAGTAGTTCTTTTTTAAAATTTTCTAACTTCCAGCCTTGCAAATTCAGGCTGAACTCGAAGTCTGACCAAGCTCTCTTCCTCTCCTAGAACCAGTAATAAAAGTTCCCCGGACCAGCTCCGCCTGTGCAGTCCTGTTGTCTTCAAGTTAGGGTGTCGCTGATACCCTTGGCTTGTTAAACCCCACAAATAATTCTGCTTATGATGCCCAGGAAAAAGAGAACCCACCTTTTGCCTACGGGCTGGCGTTGATGGCCCTAATTAGAATAAAAAGCAGCAAAACCCCTGGTTTTTGTCAGCAGTATTTGATCTGACTTTGAGTTCTTGCAGAAAGCAGTTCTATTGAGAAGGGCTGGTTGGTCATTCCGCCCCCCCCCTTTTTAAATTGTTTTTATTTATTCATAGTTGTTGACAATATTGTTTCCATGCAGGGAAAGAGAAACAATAATTTTATACACTGATGATTCACTTCTCTCTTTCAACGTGAGAGTGATGGTAATTTAAAAAAAAAAAAAAAAAGGATAAAGAAAAAAGAAAGAGAACTTTCCGTATTGTTGTCCCTTCATAACCTTTTTTTCACGTAGATAGTGTACCTTAACCTTAGTATCACGTTTCTCTTGCAGTTTATCCCAGATGGGAGACCATTTAATATAAAAATCCATATATCTATCATTGACTTCCGCTGTCAAATTTTCCATCGACGTAGAAAACCAAAGCTGCCGGATCCAGGTTGTTTCGTTCAGTTGCGTCCCCATTCTTCCAGCTACGCATTAAAACATTGAGCGCCACTGTCTGTAATGCATTACAGGTGTCTCTATGATACGGTAGTAGTGGGGTTTCCGGGAATATCCCCAGTAATGCTGCTTCCGCCATAAGTGGTATAGTGAAGTTCGTAATTCCATGCATATATTTTCAGACCAGTAGCCAAAATGACTGTATTTGGGGGCACGGCCAGTTGCAGTGTAAAAGAGTTCCCTTTTCTCCACATCCATTCCAGCCGTTGGAGACGCATCCCCCGCTATACTCCGCTAATCTGGGGGAGGGGGAGGTCAGATAGAATCTCATTGCTATTTTTATTTGCGGATCTCTGGTTTCCAGAGAACAAAAGCATTTATGCATCCTTTCTAGAATTTGTTTTACGTGTGCTGCAGACCATTCCTTATTTAGGTCCTCTGCCCACTTACCTAGGTATTTTGCTTTTCCCTTATACCATAGGGCCATTAAGCCTTTATAGATGGAGGAGATTGTACCCTTAATTGATTTGTCATCAAACAGCGCTATCTCTAGTTTAGTTGTTGGGCGTGTTACCGCCTGACACACATCTGGTCTGTTGAAAGCACTATTTATTTGATGGTATTCAAGGAAATCTACTTTACCTTGCAGTAGACGCTCCATCTCCTCCATCATTTAAAATTTCTCCTTTGTAAATAATTGTGAAATTCTCTATACACCTTTGCTTTTTAAAGCGGAGAGTGTTTTTCTTTCAATATCTAGTTTTTGAATAGGAGGAGTGGCTATTGGAGTATATGGTGTCAGGTTTAGTTTTTATGCATGTTCCATGTAGACAGCACTGCCGAAGCAAAGGGATACTTCTTTACTGTCAATTTATCCTAGTTTGTCCCAGCTTCTATAATGAGTGATCTAAAGTCTGGAATATTTAACAAATTTCTTTCCATCTTGATCCATTGTATATCTTTCCTGTCGGTGTACCACGGCTTAACACCCCCCAGGGGTTGATTAGTCATTTCGAGAGTACAGGTACACTAAAGGCACATTTCTCTCCCGCCCCTCCTCCCCCCCAGTAATCGTGCATGGGCTCCCAAAATCATGAAATTAAAAAGTTAAGTGTGTTTATTGGGCATTTGTGTTTTGAGTCTTGGCATTCACTTTTTCAAAGCTTTTTCTGTAACTCCAAGGGCTTTAAGCATATTTTTTAAAATGAAAGCTGAGATCCTGGAACTTGGGAGAAAAACACCCAAATACCTCCTAGGATTTGAGAATTAGCCAAGCTGTCTCAGTGCTACTGTGTTGGCCCCAAACTGACATTTTATAAAAGCGCTAACTGGTACAAATGTGTTGATTGCAATTTTGAAGAGGAACTGGAACAGGTTGGTTCAGGAGGGACCATTTATAGATTCATGAAGATGGTATTGCAGGAGCCCCTTCCCATCCAGACCTTGATCTTTATGCAACTGTGAGGTGTTCATTTGAATGTATCTGTGATGTGGAGACCTGTCCAATGAATTTCACACAGGCAGGGCTTAAGTTCTATTGTAACGTACTTCGTTCTCCGAAATAAATTCCCCAATGGAAACTGTTTGTGAAACCAAACAGTTCTTAGGTTATAAATGAATTCCTTCAGCTTCCTTGTCACCCATGGGTGGGTATTTCTCTCAGAACAACCAATTCGGTTCTGATCTTTTAGGACATACGTGCAACTACACCACCATTTTGAAAGGTTCAGTGTATAATGTTGGATAAAGATGCTTAGAACACCTTCCTGCTTGTCTTGACTTGTCCCTAAGTTGTTATAGGCGGAAAGTTCCTAATAATAATAATTTGATTCTTATAGCACCTCCTCCCAGCCAAATGGCACTTGGAGTGCTTCACAACGTAAAATATGATAAAACCTAAAATTCATTTAATATATTAATCCATTTGAAAGAATTTAAAAGGGCAAGGTAAAGCAGAATGAAAAACGCATTAAGGGGATCTACCAGTGGATCTTAAAAGCACCTGGAGAATGAATAAGTCTTCAGGTACCTTTTAAAATTGAGGAGGGAGGGACTGAGATGGACATCGGAAGGGACTCGGAGCGTTCCATGCTGAGGGGCCTGCCACAGAAAAGGACCGATCACTTGCTAACTCAAGGCACGATGGTTTCTGAGTGCAGATAATTATCAGGGCAAGGCTCCAGGAACATGTCTCAAATATAGCCAGGGTCTAGACTGTGCAGGACCCTGAAAATCGGCAGTGCGATCTTAAAATCAATCTGCCGCTCTACGGTCGACCAATGCAGAGAATGCAGGGCAGATGTAATATGTTGGAGGTTGTCTAAACCAGTTGGAAATCAGCGGCATTCTGAACAAGCTGCAAGCAACAGAGAAGCAGCACTGGAAGCCCATAGAGGAGGGAATTACGATAATTGAGCCTTGTGGTCACCACGGTATGGGTCACTGTGGCAAGCTGGGATAAATAAGCATCGCTTATGCAGATTGCGTAGCTGAAAATAGCATCTCTGAACTACATCCAGTACTTGATTTTTCATGGACAGAGCATGGTCAAAAATGACACTCTATTCTTGATGTGGTCCACCGTCTGCATGTGCATGCCCCTCAACATGTAGGGGCACCAGGATTGGGGTCCCCCTCTTTCTCTAGGCTGTCCCCCGGATGCCCACTAGGCCAGCTGCAACCCAGTTGCCTGCGCCCACATGGATTCCCAAGTGATCAGAAACCCTCACCACAATCGGAACTTTTGGAGGTCCGCACTACCAGAAACACCTCCCCTTGTTCTCCCAGCCCAGCTGTAACTCAGAGAACCTTCTCTGGCCAACCGTAGCTTGGAAGACTTCAAGGTGGGGTTGTCGTATATTAAAAAGGTCCGTCTAGGCTCTCACCTATATAGGGTGCCCCCTTAATGAACCCCCCAAGGCCGAATAAACACACAAGCACGCTAGGCTTGGTTATAAAACGTATATTAAGTAAATACAATCATACGGCTGTTGATCGGATGGTGCAAGTCCACAAATCAAATATAAAGTACATGCATTCTAAAATACACTGAAGTTCCCTAACTGTCCTCTTACCCTAAGGCACAGTCCAAGTCCATCAGAGTCTCTCACAGCCTTGGCGTTGAGGCCGGGCTCAGTCCCTTTGGTGAATTGAAAGGTCTCTAGTTCATGGTTGTGCAGCCTCCCCTGCAAGTTGCTTACTCCGTGCTGGTCAAGATGGAAGAGAGTGTGTAGAGATTCTGTGTCTTTATTTATTTATTTATATATATATATATTCCTTAGCCGCCCGCTCATGCCCATGGCATCTCAGGGCGGCTTACAATACAAAGAATAACAATAATTTAAAACAGCAATAAAGCACAAACATTTAAAACATCTAAAGATCCTTCTAAAAACAACCACCCCCAAATTTTTTTATCCCAAGTCCCCCTCCCCGCCACCGAAGGCCTGGGAGAACAGCCAGGTTTTGCAGGCCCGGCGGAAGACCAACAAACTTGGGGCCAGACCGGCTTCCTCCGGGAGGGAGTTCCATAATCGCGGCACGGCCACCGAGAACGCCCTCTCCATTGTGGCCCCCGTTTTACACAGGGGACCTCCAAGAAGGCACTCCCGGCAGACCGAAGGGGGTGCTCTGGGGCGCGGAGGGTGAGGCGGTCCCTGAGGTATGAAGGGCCAAGACTGTATAGGGCTTTATAGGTCAATACCAACACCTTGAATATGGCTCGGTACGCTATAGGCAGCCAGTGCAGAGCACGGAGCACCGGAGTAATATTTATTTATAAATATTTTTTAGCTGCCCCCTCATGCCAACGGCATCTTGGGGCAGCTTACAACAATACAATAAAATAACATAAAAACAATATATAAAAAACAATTTCATCAGTACATTTAAAAAACAATCCCATATCCACCCCTCCAACTACCCAACCCTCCCCTCTGAAGGCCTGGGCGAACAACCAGGTCTTGCAGGCTTGACAAAACGCCAGCAGACCTGGGGCCAGGTGGGCTTCCTCCAGGAGGGAGTTCCAGAGTTGCGGCCCGGCCATCGAGAACACCCTCTCCATTGTAGCCCCCCGTCTCATCCCGGGGACTTCCTAGAAGGCGCCCCCGGTGGACCGAAGGGATCACTCTGAGGCACGGAGGGTGAGGTGGTCCCCGAGGTATGAGGGGCCCAGACCGTGCAGGGCCTTATAGATCAATACCAACACCTTGAATCTGGCTCGGTGCCCTATAGGCAGCCAGCGCAGAGCACAGTGCACCGGTGTTATGTGCTCCCGCCTTCCCGTCCCCATAAGGAGATGGGCCGCCGCATTCTGCACCAGTTGCAGCCTCCGAACCAGAAACAAGGGAAGCCTCACGTAGAGCACATTGTAGTCAGCCTCGAGGTGCTGAACACATGGATAAGGGTGGCCAGGTCGGGCCTGGAAATGTATGGGCACAGCCTCCGTACCAGATACAGCTGGCAGAAGGCGGTCTTAGCCACTGCCTCCACCTGTCGATCCAGACAGAGACTCGAGTCCAACACCAACCCCAGACTCTGAACCTGCTGGGCAATAGGAGGACGGACACCCCCCCCCCCCCCAAGGGGGGGCCAGAACCTCCCCTGCCCTCCCCACCACCATCACCTCCGTCTTATCGGGGTTGAGCTTCAGTCTGCTCTGCCGCATCCAATCCGCCACGGCCTCCAAACGTTGGAAAAGCAACGAGACAGCAGGACCTGGGTCAGTTGAAAACGAGCGATACAGCTGAGTATCATAAGTATATTGGTGACATTGCACCCCGAACCCTCTCACAATCTCCCCCAGGGGCTGCATATACACATTAAACAATAATGGAGACAGGATCGAACCTTGCAGAAAGCCGCAGGATAAGGCCCAGGGGCTTGATGTTTCAGCCCCCAGCACCACCCGCTGGCTTCTCCCCAAGAGGAATGAATGGAACCACCCAAGGACCGTCCTAGGCTTCATCTTTGACTCAGCCCTTTCTTTTAAACCCTACATTGACTCTGTTGCTAAATCCTGTCGCTTCTCCCTCCATAACATTGCTAAGATTCGCCCTTTTCTCTCTGTCTCGTCTGCCAAAACTCTTGTTCATGCTCTGGTCATCTCTCGCCTCGATTACTGTAACCTCCTTCTCACTGGCCTTCCCCGGTCTCACCTTTCTCCCCTCATCTCTGTCCAAAACTCTGCTGCCAGGGTCATCTACCTCGCCAGTCGCTTCGACCATGTGCAGCCCCTCCTCTCTTCGCTTCACTGGCTTCCCCTTCCTGAACGAATCCTGCACAAGCTCCTAGTCTTCACCTATAAAGCTCTTCACAACCTTGCTCCCCCCTACCTCTCTGCACTTATCGCCCTCCATACTCCAGCCCGTGCACTTCGCTCCTCCTCTGTCCCTTCTCTCACCCTTCCACGCCTTCCCTGCTCCCCTAAGCGCCTTCGTCCCTTCTCACTTGCTGCCCCCCATGCCTGGAACTCCCTCCCTGTCCACATCCGCCTTGCCCCCTCCCTTCATACCTTCAAATCTCTCCTTAAAACTCACCTCTTTCGCTCTGCTCTGTCTGACTCTTTATCCTGCTGAGCCACTATTCCTATACCTACGATCGGTTTACCCTTATCCTTGCAACATGGACCTGCCTGCTGTCATTCTCATCGTAACCAAGCCAAGTACGTGCACTTGAGACCTCGCATCTTCATGAATGTTAGACCCCTTGTCTCTCCCTCTGTTCCCCTTCCTAAGTCTCTCCCCCAGCTCCTGTCTCTCAGATTGTAAGCCCTAGGGGCAGGGACCGTGTCTATTTTATTACTTTGTAAAGTGCCAGGTACACTGCTGGCGCTATATAAATGTTTGTTAATAATAATAATAATAATAATCCGCATATTGAGTCTCAATCACGTGCTTGGCCATAACATCCTTGAAGGGTTGTATGTATAAATTGAACAACATGGGCAAAAGATAGAACCTTGGAGAACACCCCATTTCAAGTCTCTTGGGGTTGATCTATAACCATCTGTCACCACCGACTGACTTTGCCCTTTTAGGTATGACTCAAACCACTGACTGGCATCGGTGACCACTCAAGTGACGTCTCTCAGCCCCTTAAGCCGCAACCCACGGTCCGTTTTATCAAATGCTGCTGTAAGGTCCAGTGTGACCAAAATTGCCAGCTTTCCTCAATCTTAAATCATTAGCAAATCTTTCCTTACTGTGACAAGTATGGTCCCTATCCTGTGGGAAGACTGGAACCTAGACTGGAATTTCCCCAAGATAGTATTGGAGTCCGGATGTCTCTGCAGCTGCACTGCCATGGCCTTCTCAATCGTCTCCCCTAAAAAAGGTAGATTAGAGACCAGGTGATGATTGGCAAGCACTCTCAACACCAAGAGATGGTTTCTTGAGAAGGGGACAAAACACTTCACGTTTATGGTTGGTCGGCACCCTCCATTAAGGGTTAATGGTTGATGGTTAATGCCCATCAATAAAGGTGCCTTCAACAACGATGATGGGCATGGGTTGAAGCCACAGGTGGTGAGTCTCAACAATATCAACAGCACACAGATCTCCTCCTCCTCAGCCATATCGAAGTCAGCTGGTGGAATACAGTCCCTAGGAACCCTGCATCTCTACACATCAAAAGGCCAGTAAGTCTCACCTGGAGTCCGTCAATCTTCTCTGCAAATCACATAGCAAACTTTTCACAATGCTCTGTTGCAACAAGCCAGGGGTGAATTGAGGCAGTCTGCATCAAATGTAATGACTATTGAAGTAGATTTCTAGTTGCAAGTGTCTTTGCTTTCTGTCTTGGTTTTACAGGTGCAAAACTGGGATGATAATGTTTCCTTCAGTTGCTAGTGCAAGAGAAATTCCAGATGTAGTAAACTGATACACTTCATTGGGGATGTTCGAGTGCTCAAAAGTGTGTTAGATGATGCACAGAAACAAATAATAAACGAATGCCTTCGTTGGGGATTTTTGAGTGCTTAAAAGTGTGTGGTTGATGAGGCGCACAAACTATTTCACCTACTGAGAGGAGAATATGGGAGTTGCATTCTGTTGTCTGCTTGTGAACTCTTTAACTTGGTGTGAAACCAAAAACTGGATTCCCATCATTGTTCTTCTGTGACTCATCTCATGGTCATTCCAATGAAATGATCAACCAGGAGTGGTGTTAAACCCACGACAAGTCATTTATAACTGCTTTGTCATGTTATGTTACAATAGTGAGTATAGTGTGTCCTTGGGTTTGGTTGAAACAACTGAGTAGTCCATCTGAAAACGGCAATGTCCATTATTGTTCTGTGTCTACGATCGTGGGGTTTGATTTAATCCAAGTGGGTTTTTTGGCTCTTGTAATTGTGTAATTTTGCTCCCTCTTTAAACTGGGTGGTTCAGTTTGAATATAGATATGAACCCTTCCTTTGTTTTGTAACTGCAGAAACTGCAACCTGTCAGACGTTCAGGGAACAGGAGTAGAAAACTTCAATGCCAGTATGCTGAATCTGTTGGAAATTCAACAGTGCAGGAAAGTCTGGTGAGGTCTCTTTTTGCAAAGGTATCTACTAGCGCAGTGCCTGCCCCCATGACCTAGAATATTTGGGGGGATAAATTTTCGATAAAGGGGGAAGAAAAGAACAAACGTTCTATTGCAGGCATGGAGTCTCTGACCTAGCAGATGTATTACTATTTTCATCTGCATTTTGGGAAAGTCATTTCCTGGGTAGCTTTGTCCTCAGCTGTTTTATTTTTAGCCGGTGAATTTGTTTCTGAACTTATTCTTAGTAACCATATGTAGAAAATAGTGAGCTCAGCCACCGTCACAGAAAAGCCAACATTTAGCCCTGTTTCACGTGGGATGTTTCTGCTTGGTTTTGTGCTGCGTTCAGGGCCGGCCCCAGGGTTTGTGAGGCCATGTGCAAAGTCTTGGTGCGGGGCCTAATTTGCATAATTAGGCCCCACCTAATTATGCAAATGTGTACATTTACATAAAATTTACTCCCCCTGGACAGGAAGTTCACCACCACTTCGAGCAACCATGGAGAGGCATGGTCTCCCCATGCTTCTCCCCTCCCTGGTTTGGCACCCCTTGGCTGCCTTACCTGGCGCTCAGCTGAGTGGCCATAGACAAGCATGGCCTCCCCCGCCGAGTGTTTACTCCAGGAGCGGTTCCACTGCAGGGGCAGCCGGGCGGGCAGTGAGGCAGGCACAGAGAGACTGACTGCGTCCACTGCCTTACTGGGGGAGGGGAGTGAGCTTAGCCAGTCTGGCCTCCAGGGCCTGTTGCTTATTGCCGCCGGTACCGCCTGTGCCTTGTGCAGCATGCGGTGCGACCGGTCCAGAGGTGCTGCTATCACACACACCAGACTCCCAAAATGCAGCTAGCTTATTAAGCGCATTATGCCATGGAGAGAGAGAACCAGTTCAGTTGTGCCCCCATAATCAGTTCATGCTGCCCCCACCCCATAAGCAGTTCATTTGCGCCCCCGCCCCCATATAATCAATTCACGCTGCCCCCACCCATAACCATTTAATTTGTGCCCACCGGGCAGCATGAATTGATTATATGGGGGTACAAATGAACTGGTTATGGGGTGCGGGTTTAAAGACAGTATTCCTGTTAGCAATAACTTCATTAAGAAAAGTTAGTGAAATAGCAGCCATAATAATCTCAGATCCATATTTGCAGATTTATTTTCCAAGGCAGAATAGATATTGCTTTACATCCTAAATTCCTACCTAAGACAGTATAAGTAAGACAGTTGTGAGAATGTGGCCCTTTTTACACGGGCCTCTCCCACCCATGAACACGCAGATTTCTGCATGTTCATGGGTGGGGGAACCCTGTGTGAACGATGCGGCGCACGCACCCATGGCGAGTGGGGGTGTGTGCGCGCCCGCCTAACACGCATCCCCATGCACCCTCCCCCCACACTCATCCCCACGCACGGAGCAACCGGGGGAAACAGCGGTTACTCCGTGGGTGTGGATGAGTGGGGGGTGAATGGGGATGTGTGTGCAGCCATGTCCATGCCCCACCCATGCACCGGCGCGCCCATGGACCCCCCCCACCCTGTGGAGCCATGTAAAAATAGCGTGAGAAGCGACTCGAAGAAGAACAGAAGGTTGCTACCTTGTTAACAAGGTTCTTTGAGATGGCTCCCAACATTCTCACAACACCCACCCTTCCAGACCTAAATGGAATTTTTTTCTTATATTTCTAGAAAGGGTTGGAAGGAACTGTCATTCAGAGGGGGAGAGTCAGTGCTTTTTATACTAGAGGAGCTCGAGACCATCATGTGGTCTATTATTTGACTAGGGTGAGTGTGCAGAACCCAGTTGTGAGAATGTTAGGCGCCATCTCGAAGAACCTTCGTTAGAAGGTATTAACCTTCTCATCACTCACATTGGGAGAAGTCGTTGGTAAACAACTGCTGCCTTGCTCCTGCTCCTGCTGCGGGAGCACTACTAGGAGGCAGAGGCAGGTGAGGGATGGGGACTGACTGGAGCCAGGGAGGGGAGGCAGAAGAACCTATTGGGGGAGAAGCTGGCTGCAGCCTGCTTGCAAGTGCGGGGCCCCAGCTGGCCGCGGGGCCGTGAGCAGCCGCACATGTGGCCTGTGCCTGGGGCCGGCCCTGGCTGCGTTTTGTTGTTTACCCTGCTTTTCGAGGTAATCCGTCTGCATAGACTACCAAGTGTGGGAGGGGTTTTTTGTTTTGCTTTAAATAGTAAATCGGTCTTTGTATCCAGGGCATGAACCATGATTTCTGACTTCTCTTTGCAAGTGGTCGTTTGTATCTTGAAGGGTTTTTGTTTGTTTGTTTGTTTTAATAGCTGGATGGTTTTCTCCCTGAATTCTGTGCTTGAAGTGTTGTTTAAAAACCTCTGAAATGCTTTATTCAAATAAAATGCCGATATGAAGCTTGTACCAGCGCGGCAGTTTGTAAGGAGTAGTTTCATTTGGGCGCCTTGTATTTCCAGCTCTTCTTGTTTTCAGGCCTGTATCTTGAAAAGAGACTCTTTGCTTTTCTGTGTGTAATGAGCTAATGTGTAAAGTTTGATTTATTTATTTATTTTTAAAAACTTTGCTACCCCGCCCCTCCTGGCACAGGCAGCTTGGGGCAGCTTACAATCAATAAAAATAACAACCATAAAACTAAAAACAGCTCCTAAAAGGAGGATAAAAAATACACACACCCCCTCCCAATCCCCCATCTCCCCCACCAAACGCCTGGTGGAACAGCCAGGTCTTACAACTTCTTCGAAAGGAGGGGAGATCCTGCTAGAAGTCAGTGATCTGCTCCTCGCTAAGCTGCTCCTCGGTTTGTTTTTCCAAGATGCTTAAGTAAAGTGTGATGAAATCCCTAATGGGCGCTTTAGAAATCTTTTCTGAGTTCCTTCCTCCTCCTTTTGCGTATTCTCCTTCTAAATCCCCACTCCTAGAGTTCTTATGAAACAAAGTCAGACTTTGCAAAGCTGAATTTTGGGCTGCGTTCGTTCTCTTTGCAGAACCAGACAACTTGCTGAGAGATTATGTAATGACCGTGGTGTCCCAAGTGCTGTTAGTTCCTTCGAACTGCTACAGTTGATGGGAACAGACTCCCGCAATCGCTACTGCTTTTGTTTTCCGACATAGCTTTTAATGTGCATATTCGAAGAATTAATTGTTTGCTGTAAGTTGTCATTCAAATTGTACAGATTCCTTCTTCCATCAGTGCTGTGCATGAAGTCGGTCTCTTAGACCTGAAAAGAATTAAATCTGCTAATAAGACACTCAGCTTGAAATCTGCAGTAGAACTGGAGGTTTGGCTTGAACTGTTTAGAGTCTAGCAGTCCAAACAAGCAAAGCAGAATGAAAGACATCAGGAGCTAAGGGGGAAAGGATGCAAGCCATGACATGATGCCAGTGCTTGGCCTGCAAACATGGGCCTAAATCCTGGAGTGCATGGTTTTGTTGAGGGCAACATCTTTGCCTGTTGCCTCATTCAATAAGAAATACTGCAGCCTATCCTGAAGGCATGCAGTGGAATTAGCCTGATCATATGTTGTTTTAGACTTTGATCCAAGGAAAGCAGTTTCTCTGCTGACAAAAGGATCCCTCTGATGCAATGTTAGCGGCAGGTCAGAACATAGTCGAGTGTCCTAGACCCAGAGGCAAGATGAATGGAAAGCAATAAATCCCAACAGGGCACACCTTAAAGCTGTGACTATGGAATGTTTTTCCGTAAACACAAGTAGGAATTATTTTTTAAAAACCTCATTTATTACATTTTTACATAACCAGGAAAATGTCATTCTTTTTCCTGAAAGGAAAATAGCCATCTCCTCTTCATTTTTCCTTGATACCTCTTGTATTTCCCAAATGTGCAGATAATTCTGTTTTTCATCCAGTGATCAATTCCTGGGTGGCGTTCCACACTTTTGAACTGCTTAAAGAGACCCTGTTCTTGGGGTGGGCTCAGGTGGTAGAGCGCATGCTTTGCATGTGTAACGTCCCAAGTTGAATCTCTGGCATCTCCAATCCAGGATCTCAGGTAGCGCTCCTGGGTGAGGCCTCTGCTGGGGATCCTGGAGGGTCTCTGGTAGCACGCCTGGGGGAGGCCTCTGCTGGGGATCCTGGAGGGTCTCGGGTAGC
>QEPC01011901.1:27040228-27055067 GCA_003113815.1 Sphenodon punctatus | reverse complement strand
CCTGGGTGAGGCCTCTGCCGGGGATCCTGGAGGGTCTCAGGTAGCAACGCCTGGGAGAGGCCTCTGCCGGGGATCCTGGAGGGTCTCAGGTAGGAGGCCTGGGTGAGGCCTCTGCTGGGAATCCTGGAGGGTCTCAGGTAGCACGCCTGGGTGAGGCCTCTGCCGGGGATCCTGGAGGGTCTCAGGTAGCGCGCCTGGGGGAGGCCTCTGCCGGGGATCCTGGAGGGTCTCGGGTAACACACCTGGGAGAGGTCTCTGCCGGGGATCCTGGAGGGTCTCAGGCAGCACGTCTGGGGGAGGCCTCTGCCGGGGATCCTGGAGGGTCTCAGGTAGCACACCTGTGAGAGGCGTGGAGAACCAGATTTGAAACCCTGCTGCCGTGTCAGGTTGTGACAGTACTGGGCTAAGATGGACCATTGGTCTGACTCGGACAGCTCCTTATAGCCTTATATGCCCCCAAACAGCTTCTACTTGCCTTAGGTGACCTCTTTCCTTTGATAGAAAAGGTGGTCGATCAGACAAAAGAGTCTAGGAGGCTGCAGATATTTGGACCCTCTCTGGTGATGGCTAGATTGGATGTTCTTTAGAGACTGAACTTGGATAATTATTTTTTAAAAAACAAAACAAAAACCGATGGAGACAAAGTAGTTCAGGTGATCTCTGTTTATTGGACCAACTTCTGCTGGTGAGAATGTGCCAGTTTTGGGGTCACGAAGGTCCCTTCTTCAGGTATGTGAGAACAGCTGGAGTAAAAAATAGCATGCATATCCAGCTTCATTAGGAAGGGACTCATGGTCTTGTTAGGGCATATTCAGGACCCTTGTTCACTACATTTTACAGTGGGGATAACACTGTGATGATGGGTCCCTGGGCTCTTTCGCATCCTCCGGGACATTTACCACAGAGCCATCACAAATTTTTGTAGGCTGAAGTGACAGTTTCCTTGGCGGTTGCCTCGCGGAGCATCGGACACTGTGCCTGCAGTGACCTGGTAGATCAGCAGCTCTTCCTCTCAGAATATCATTTCATTTCCAGGGAGTCCTTGAATGTGCGTTCATGTCCTCTTCCCTGCGCGGGTTCAACAAGAGCTAAAGGGTGACCGTAGAATTCTAAATATCAGCTCTCCCCTCTCCATTCCAGTTTGTGATCAGCTCAGCTGATCTTCTAAGCAGGAGGAAAGTCTCTCTTATGGGGCTTTACTCTCTCCTCTTTCGAAAGAAATGATAAAATGGCTTTTTGAAGAACAGCCCCATGCTTGAGTGATTGTAGAGACGCTTCTGCTCCTGTAGCAATAACCGCTCTGCGATTCCAACCTCTTAATCGCTCGGGAAACACTCCCTACATGCCATGCTATGGTAGTTTCTACTTCCCTGACAAGGCTTTCATACTGCTGTCTTTTCCCCCCCTCCCTCTTTTGAGTTTGAAACTATTTGAATGGGTGTGGTGGAATTAAACAGAATGCACTTGTGAACGGATAAACCCTGTCTGCTACCTGAAAGGAAGTCTGCTGCTATTAAAAGTAAAGTGCAGATTTAGGATTCAGTGCATTATTATTTTTTCCTTTGATGTGATTTTTAACCGTAGAAGTCGTTTTTGTAATCTCTCCGTACAATAGCGTTTTCAAGCTAACATGTAAAGCAGAGAATAATACAGCAATTAATCTGCTCTTCAAGACTGAGAAATTAGAGGGGTTACTAAAGTTATGAGAGGGGTAATTTTCTCCTCTTCTTAATTCAGATTAGTATGCTTGTACGGCCTACTAGCGTGGAATAAAATAATCTTATGTCTGGGTAAAATTTAAATATTGTGTGTGGGCCTATTGGACTGAGTAGTGAGGAATCAGAGTTTTATGGGGACAGGATGTTATGATGTTCCGTCACCTTTGCACGTTTTGGACCAAGGCTCCAAGTCCATGTACCCAATAGGCTGGTTGTTTCCCCAGTGTCACATTTGTTCTTTTGCCTGAACAGTAAAGTCTTTTGGTCTGTTGAAAAAAGGCTTTGCTCTCTGTCAGCTGTGCCCTGCAAGTCGATGGAGCAATCTGACAGAAGGGGTGATTTTTTGTATCCAGCATCTAGTGTTTTGTCGCTGCAGAGGCTCTTTACATCTAGTTTATAACCTGGAGATGCAATTTACTTAAGCCGCAGTATTGAGTCAGTCCAGTTAAAGTACAGTGCGCCTGGAATAATCTAAGAGCCTGATCATCCTCTGGCAGATAATGCACGTTATTGTTTAGCATACCCCACTGGTTTGGGGCGATTCGCGGGCACGCTGTGTGTGTGATCTGCCAGAGGATCAGGCTGGAAAGAAAGGCATGATGGGCTTCTCTGCATTTGCTTGTCAGTGACTTCTGAACTTCGGTGGCTTGCAAGATTGCATCTGCCGACCAACCCTGGCTCCAGGGATGAAGGCTGAGCTATCTTAAACACCCATAGCGGGACAGTGACCCATGGGGTATAATCTCCAGGGATTTGGAAGCTCATGCCCGCACTACGCAGAGAAAATGCAGAGACGCTCTGCTTGTGTGAACCCACAAAGTTGGGAGCTAAAGGAGCTTGACCTTTCTCTGTAGTAGACCTACCCCAAGACATGCTTAATTTGCTTTCCGTGTTAGAGCTTTAGAAGCATTCTCTCTAAGGCACTCCAAGTACTTTACAGCATTAATAATTCCTGCCTGACAAGGGTCAGCCGAAGGCTTAATTTAGCTCCAGTTTAGACAGTGAAACAGAGGAGTGAACTTGCCAGAGGTTGTTGGAGTTCGTCTCTGGCCATCCTGTCCTCTCTCGCTGTTCGCTAGAGCCTCGGGTAATAGATTGCGGCAGGGCCCAGACCAGCTCTCCAGAAGCTCAGTGTTGTGTTCCCAAGGGATTAGACTTTCTTGGCAACTCCTCTGTTACCAGTCTCGTTTATAGCTAGTTTTGTTAAAAACCATCTACTGTGCAGCTATGGAGCCGCAAGATGACTTGGGAGAGCCCTTATCAGGATTGTGAATCTTTACTAGCTGCATAGTTTGGTCCTTTAAAAAATATTCTTTGAAGTTACTGTATATTTTTCTAGGGTTTTTTCCCCTTCACTTTTCTGATTTTGCTCAGTGCCCCTTTTTGGGGAGCTGTACGTTTTTAGTAACTGATCTACTTCTACCTTTCCAGGTGCTTTTTCTTCTCAAAAAAGTGTAGGAAACAGCTACCTATCTAGCTAATCGACCGAGGCCTCTCCTAGGGTAGGCCAGGGAAGGATTGTCAGGACAACAGTGAATGAAGTGGCACTCAGGCACAACGCCTGCGGGTAATCTTGTAGGGGGCATCTTAAATCTGCTTTATTTTGTGTGACTTGGTGCGTCCGGCTTTTTCTTTCATTAAATGCAAGACCTCTTGAAGCTGTTACTTTGTTGAATTTATACTGGGTGACATTCGCTTGGAAGTCGTTGAGAAAATAAATAATTTATGGTCGGTGTCGGTGACGTTAGCCAGTTTCAGAATGGTTCTCTGTGAGGATCTGCAAAGCAGCCACGCACAAGAGCATCTCGCGTACCTGGCCAAACATGAAAATAAAGCCAGATGTGCTATGCAGGGAACGGAAGAAGATAAAAACAGCCGTTCTAGGTTAGAGCGCTGACCATTTTGATCAGGTTACTCTTCCCAGTGTCCAGCACAAGGTGCATCAGAGATGGAGAGTTCTGCAGCAATTCATGCCTGCTCGCTGTCCGGGAGGCTGGCCACATCCTGATCCTCTGTCCCAGGGGTGGGTGGGGAACCTTATGGGGACATCGTGGCGCGTGCAAGACATGCAGATGTGTGCGGGAGCTTTGCACGCAGTGTGCATTGGGGGTGGGTGGGGGTGATTGGGGGTTGGGATCTCGGCCAGTGAGTTGGCTTCTCCAGCCTGAAAGTGCCAAGCACATTTCCCCAGGCGGGCTCAAAGCAGCCCGTTCCATGCTATAGATAGATAAAGGAATATCTATTGTCTTCCCCTTAATAGAACTTAATTACTCTTCTCCTTGCGGTCTTTGGAATTTAAAACAACAACAAAACCCTCTGGGAGCATCCGTGTGAAGCTATAGTTTCTAATCACTTCTCTTGGCTTCAGACCTGGGCTTCGTCAGGGGCTGCTGATGGGATTTCTTTAAGATTCCCCTTTTAAAACAATAACCAAATTTCAGTCCAGCCGCTCTGCTAGGGCTGTTGTCATAACACTTGCCCATGAGAAAATCCTCACATCGTCTCCTGTGCCAGAGAGGATTCACCCAGGAGGAGAAATGGCTGGAGTGGGGGAAAGTGTTACGGGCAGGAGGAGGACTGTATAAACTGTAACCCCATTTGGCCTGGGGGTGTGGAGACCAGACAGGTAAAGGAAGTGCTGGAGAGAGCAGCACGACAAGTCTGGCTTATGAGAATTGTGTGGATATGATGAGAATCCTTAACTTCTTCAGCCCAGCCTCCACGTTAAGCAACGGACGTCTTTGAATTTGCATAGATATATATAATATATGAAAATTGTGTCTTGCGTTTTGAGAGTCTCCAGGTAAAAACAGACGTCTGGTCGGCAGGACTGCTGCCGGGCCTGCCCCGGGGTGGAAAATTGTGGGCGACGCGGGTTGGGTCTGGGCATCACCGTGACGTGACTGCAGCGGGGGAGCTGTCCCACCATGCGGGTGGCTTGCCCCGCCCCCTGCCATGACGGACAGCCATGACCGCCTATGAGGCACAGCCATGGTGACCGGGTATGGCGGAACCCAAAGAGACGCACTAACCTGTTTGGATCCCGCCGTACCTGGGATGTGCTAGCTCGTTGCGGTCTGTTTTGTCCCACTTTGGCCCACATGGACAGCCCTTAGTCTGAGCTGTGGCCGTGGCGATTTGCTGAGGGCAGAGCCCGGGCAAGCTGCCGACAATCCTGGGCCAACATCTGGCGGTTTGTGTTTCCACGTGCGACAGAGGGCCAAAGTCGTATCTGTTTTTACCCACTGGTAAAACTAAACTAAACATCTAGGCCAGAATTTCAGAGTTCAGGGGTTGCGAGGTATATGGCTCAAGGCTATATTGGAGATGGGGTTGGCATACAGCTGCTTTCTGGTTTTGAACAGGTTTTTGAGACGACGGACTGGACTCTGGAAAGATTGCTCAAAGCGTTGAGGCATTTCTGATAGCCTCTAACATAAATACTTGTTGAGCCACACAGAGTTGAAAGATAAAGAAAATCTGAAAGTAACTTTGTGGTTAGCTTGCAGCGTTGCCTTTAATGCGTGGGTTTTTGTAGGCAACGCCCTATTCTGTTTGGAAATTAACTGCTTGCGACTTCAGTATGTTGTAGTCTCAGATTCAGTAGAGTGACTTTTTTTTTTCTGGCAAAGAGAAAACATTGGAGAGATGGTAAAAGCCATGAATAAAAAAAAAGCATGAGTGTCTGACAGGATTAAATATCTCTGGAGCAGCACTGGAGTCTTTTTACTCTACAGCACTTTGAGGCCGTTTATTAGCTGTTGGGTTTGAAACTCCTGAACACACTACACTGCCTTATTCTGCCTTGCGAAATGGACTCTTTGTGTTTGTTAAACCTGAGTCAACAGCTTAGAATCCAGACCTTTTTTTTTTTTTTAATAACCGTGTACGTTCAGTTCATCGTGAAAAAGAAGCCTGTATAATAACAGACCTTGTTAGCTAGACACCGTGCAGTAATCGCGTGGCTTGCGTTGGCTGTCAAAGAGCGTTGCTTATTTGTTTGTTTATATCCAACCCTTCCTTCAGAAAGGCTCATGGCAGCCTTATTCATGTTCTTTGCGTTTACCACCCCAACCTGCTCTTCCCCCCCCTCCCCGGGGCACCACGCACATTTTCCTCCCCCCACCCCCATCCAAAAGGGGGGGAAACAGATGTGCCAGTGTTTCGTTTTGGTTCACTGTGGCACAGAAGCCACCGGCATGTCTTTTGCACCGCCTGATGTTAGCCTGCTTCTGCCCGGGGGGGGGGGGGAGGAGGGGAGGGAAGGTGGCTAGCCCGGGGGCTGTGTCCTTGGAAAATCCCCAAGGTCACACCTGGGCTTAGGGCTGCCCATGTGGGCCAACACAAGCTAGCATGCCTGTGCGGCCCTGCCGTAGGAGAAGCTACCATGGCTGCCCATCATTGGCCGCCATGGCTGGGAGCATGGTGTGGGTGAGGCCGCCGCCCGTATGTTTGTTGTGCTCCCTGCTCTCCCCGTGCCATGTCGGTGGCAGGATGGCTCTCTGGCCATGGACACGTTAGTTATGTGCCCCAGCCCTGGCTGAGTAGGTGATAATTTTCTGGGCCAGGTGGCTACCGCGACACCTACACATCTGTTTTGACCCAAATTGACTGAAATATTGATATATTATTTTTGTCTCCGACGCAGAAGAATGTGGCTGGGGCAGGGTAGAGCTATTTCTTCATTCAAGCAATTGTCTTTTCCAGACTGGATGTACAGTCTATAGCGTCTCTACCCAGGTATTTATTTTTAGCCTGGTGACCTATGGAAAGAAATCTCATGCAGTCACCTTTGCATGCATACTTCTATGTAGGTGTCCCCACTCCCCTTGGTGTCTTACAGACGTGGATGGAATGGGGATTTCCTCGCACCAGCAACGGAATCAAGTCGGTTTCAGTGTATACATTTTGACTAAACCGTTATTAAAGTGGACACAGGAACCTGTCTTCATGAACATTTGCATCTGGGAACTTTTACTTCCTCTGGACAAGTTGCCCTGCAGCTCCAGAACCACCGCCCATATGGACACCATTGGTTTTGAGCCAATGGGCAATTGCCCTCGAGCAGGGCCGGCCAGACTCCTGGTACACACAATCCCCATGATCCAGGCTGTCTACACTTGCTGTAAGTCGGAGCCCCTCCCGTTGGCTCCCACCTCTAGGTCTGTGGAGCAGAGGGGAAAACTCCTCTTTAGAGAGAGCCTTCTCTGCCGCACTGGAGGAACTCTCCTAGCCCGTCTCCTCCCTGGAGACACTCCCTAGTGTGCCGATTTACTTGAGATTGGCTTGGGATCCGCAGTTGGTTGGGAGTCTACCTCTTGGCCACCCCTACAGCAAACGACTCCAGATGAAGTGCAGAGTACCCTGTGGGAAACGTCCTCGTTGCTTTGGAGCAATGGCACATACATGGACAAGAAGTATTAGGAGCTGGTTCCCTGCTGCTTGTTGCTTATTTAAAATCCATAGCAGTGAGGAAATTGATTTTTTGGGTGGTGCTGGAGTGTTTTGTCCTTTGTCAATGTACTGTGATTGGAATGGCATTCCATGAGATGAGTAGAATTTATCTTGAGTATATTCAGGTACAGCGTCTCTAAGGAGATCTACTAAATTTCATATTTCAGTAGCCATTGTGATTTTAAAACGTCTTTTTAACGTTAATTTTTACCAACTTTAGAAACGGTATTCTTAAGGGTTTCTTTACCATCCACGCTAAATGTGGTCTGACTCATGCTTCTGGTTAACATTGAGGAAAGGTATTGCTGGATCCCTTGGGCTTAGATTGCTTGCTGAACGCGTTAGCATCCATTGACTTTTCACAAGGGCAGGCGCTAGTTTGGCGGTGACTTGACAACTCTTTGTGTGCCTGAATGCGAGATTCGCAACGTGTGGATCCCTGTGGAGCTTGGAAGGTGATTATTTGTGTGGCTGTACTTCCAAGAGCAGTAAATGGTTAGCAAGCCATTTACGGAAACATAGGTGTGTATAGCAATCTGGAAACAGCAAGCAGGAAAGATTCCACCAAGGAGGTATTTATAGCACATCATGAGTCATCATTTTTAGTGTCGCTTGTTTATTTAGAAACAAATTATTATTGCTGGCTTTATCTAATATGGGCTTGGTTGGGAAAAGGTTGCTGTTTTGCTCATACAGCCGGAGGATGGCCCCTCACTGGTCCTAACATGAAGTAGTTCTGTTGAAGGCTGGGGAGTTCTTCCTGCTTTGAATTCTTGGGCATGTGGTCATCAGAGTCCATTTTGGACTGCTTCCTCTTCTGGGTATACGAGAGTGAATGCCGTAATACGCTTCTGTGTACTGTAGTGTGGGGAAACGTATTGGTCAACCTCTTCTCAGATGTGCATGAAATGATGGTGACCGTGCTGTCTTTGCTTTTGCTGCTGTTTAACTTTCCATGATGGAGTCAGGGCTGGCTTGTTCTTTAAATAATGGGAGAACTCGCAATCCCCAGAGAAACCGCGATTCTGCAGATGGTGTTCTCCCTACCCCCTGAGTCCCTGTCTAAGGTTATAGCACAATTGATGTTCGGGACAGGATGCTATTCAAGGTACTGTCCCTGAGTGGGATGCGAGGTCTAGAAATGGGGCATTTATCAAAGGTCTGTGCCAGCAGTTCTCAGACTGGGGATGGAAGGGCCCGGGGGGTGGTGTGGTGGGGGTGGTGTGAGCAGAAACACAGTTTGCAAATGCCTTGCTCCAAATCTTGCTTCCAGAATGATGGGATGGCAGGGAAGGGAGCAAAAGTCTGAAAACAAGATGGAAAGCTGCAAGAAGACAGTGGGAGGAAGAAGGGGAAGGCATGCATGCGTGGCATGGGGAGGGCTCTCGGTTATCACACACAAGAGGAAGGAACGGGGAAAGGCAATTAAAACAAATTGAGAGAGCTGCTGGTATATGCCACGCAGACTGCAAAGAGCACATCAGAAATGCGTCTTGTGGTTGTGCCTCCTCCTCCTCCAAAATATGGGAGTAAGCAAATCGTTTCAATGTGAAATACACTAATGTCTGGACATTAAGCAGAGATCCTGAATAATAAGATCCTAGACTAACACGACATTAGCCAACAGTAGTCCATACCAGGTGGCTGTGGTGTAGCCCCCACTCGCGGCGGGGTCTCGGAGGATGTGGAGCCCACCGTGCTGGCTAATATTCACCCACCCATCCGTGTGAGTGGAACATGTCCAGGTCAGCCAGCACGATAGAGTCGTGGTCGGAAATCCTAGAGTGTCGGAAGAGCGACCGCTTCTCCACTCTTGCTCTCACTGGAACCGCTGCCTGCAAAGCCGTGAACTACGTGCTGGGGGCCACAACTGATGAAGGTTGTGGCAGCTTTACTGCTGTTTGACGCCCGCTGCTAGAAGAAAAGATCCCCCCCCCCTTAATGAGGTGTACAGGTGAATGATTAATTCTACTCTCTTTAAAAAAAAAACAAAAAAAAAACCCAACCACGAAACGTTTATTCAACAAGGAAATGTTTGAGTACTTTCAAGGAAAAATCACGTGGTTCTCTCAGTACCTTCGCCGCACCTTTCATACTGCAACTTGTGACTGAATAGAAACTGAACGGTGACTTCTTGGGAAGTGATGGGCCGACTGTTTCATAAACATTGTGAGATGCAGGGTGGAAACAGACACGACATTAGCTCCTGGCAAGTGTGTTGTGTTTGCTGAACACACCAGAAGCTCATCAGTAGCTGATGTTGCAGAGGAACCAGATTGGTGGGTAGCTTGTTGCTACCTATTGTGGCATTGGTTGGCAGGGGAGGATGGGGGTTCTCTCCCCACTGTAGCTTCTGCTCAACTATGTGCAAGACTTCTGTGCTCATGGAAGACCCCCTTATCAGCTGGGCTTACACTGTGTGTGTGTGTGGGGGGGGGGGGGGGATGAGTAGAGGCTGCATAGTCGCTACTTATCTCAAAAAATCGTGCTCGCTAACAAGCATGATGGTCTCCACTCACCTATGAATATTGTCACATTTGTTTATGCCCATAGATTCACTACTTCTAGCAGCGGGGATTTGGATGATTTGTTTTTGCGGGGAATAATTGGGATGAAAGCTTTGAAAATAATTCAGGCAGCTTGTTTTATACATGTGCCTTTCTTTTTGATAGAACCACAGAGCAGACCCAGAGGAGCTCTTCACGAAACTAGAGCGCATTGGAAAAGGTTCCTTCGGTGAAGTCTTCAAAGGAATTGATAATCGGACACAGCAAGTGGTCGCGATAAAAATCATCGACCTGGAGGAAGCAGAAGATGAAATTGAGGACATACAGCAAGAGATTACCGTGTTAAGTCAGTGTGACAGTCCCTACGTAACGAAATACTATGGATCGTATTTAAAGGTAATGTACGTCACGGCCTCATGTTCGCTGGAGGCATCTTACCTTCTGAAAACTGGAAAACTGAGTTTAAAAAATACTGCTACCTTTAGTTGTTGTTGTTTTTAAATGACTGTTAGAAAATTAGTTCTCTGACAGGCGGTGAAGCATGTTTTTGGAAATATGCGTCGGTTTTAATTTCTTCTTTAATGCTTTATTCGGGATCTGGTAGTGTTAGCATTCTAGATTGTTTTAGAATGAGCAGTAGTCCCCACCAAGGCCAGTATCATAATTGGGTTTTAAAAAAGATTGACTAAGTTCTTGGAGGATAGGTCCATGAATGACTATTAGCCAAGTAGGTTGTGGGACCGACTGTCAGGAGCTCGCAGTGAATGACGGGGAATTATTTATTTTATTTTATTTTTATTACACTTGTATGCCGCCCGCTCATGCCGATGGCATCTCGGGGTGGCTTCCAACAAATATAAAAATAATCTAAAACAACATAAAACCACATTAAAATCTAAAAAATTCCAATATTATTATTTAATACATTTAAAACACCCCCATACAGCAATTTAACTCCCCCTTCCCTCCACCCCTCCGAAGGCCTGGGAGAACAGCCATGTCTTGCAGGCCCGACGGAAGGCCAACAGACTCGGGGCCAGCCGTGCTTCCTCTGGGAGGGAGTTCCATAGTCAGGGCCCAGCCACCGAGAACCCCCTCTCCATTGTAGCTCCCCGCTTTACGCGGGGGACCTCCAGGAAGGTGGCCCGGTGGACTGAAGGGGCCGTCCTGAGCCATGGAGGGTGAGGCGGTCCCTGAGATATCCAGGTCCAAGACCGTACAGGGCCTTATAGATCAAAGTCAGCACCTTGAATCTGACTCTGCACGTTACAGGCAGCCAGTGCAGCGCGCGGAGCACCGGTGTTATGTGCTCTTGTCGGCCCGTCCCGGTTAAGAGACGGGCCACCACATTCTGCACTAGCTGCAACTTCCGGGCCAGCGTCAAGGGAAACCTCACGTAGAGCACGTTATAGTAGTCCAGCCTCGAGGTGATGAAGGCATGGATCAAAGTGGCCAGGTTGGTTCTGGAGATGTACGGGCGCAGTCTCCGTACCAGATGCAGCTGGCGGAAAGCCACCTTCGCCACCACATCCACCTGCTGATCTAGGCGGAGGCCTGCGTCCAATAACACCCCCAGACTCAGAACCTGCTGGGCTACGGAGAGGCGCACCTCCCCTGCTCAGCCTACCACCATCACACCTCTGTCTTAAAGGGATTGAGCTTCAGTCTGCTCTGCCACAACCAAGTCGCTACGGCCTCCAAATATTGGGATAGCATGGAGACGGCAGGGCCTGGGTCAGCTGAAAAAGAGAGGTAAAACTGGGTGTCATCAGCATATTGGTGGCAACGCACACCAAATCCTCTCACAATCTCCCCCAAGGGCTGCATGTATACATTAAACAATAAAGGAGACCGGATTGAACTTTGCGGAACGCCACAGTCCAGTGCCCGGGGGCTAGATGTTTCTGTCCCTAGGACAACCCGCTGGGTCCTCCCCAAGAGGAATGATTGGAACCAGTCAAGGGCGGTCCCATCCAGACCCCCCCAGGTCACGCAACCGTCTCAACAGCAGCCCATGGTCCACTGTATCAAACGTGCCCGAGAGATCTAGCAGGATGAGTAACGTTGAACATCCTGCGTCCATCTCCCGGCGGAGATTGTCCAACAAAGCCACCAATGCTGTCTCCGTACCATAGCCAGGTCGAAACCCTGATTGAAATGGGTCAAGAAAACCGATGCTGCCTAGGTGACCCCGGAACTGTAAGGCCACCACCCGTTCAGTAACCTTCCCTAAAAAGGGAAGGTTAGAGACGGGTCGGTAACTGGCGAGTGCGTCCACATCCAAAGATGCCTTCTTCAACAGGGGGTGCACCACGGCCTCCTTGAGACCGGGGGGACAAACTTCTCTGCCGAAGGGACGCGTTGATCACTCCCGCCAGCACCAGCCTCAATGTCTCCCTGGAGGCTTTCACTAACCAGGACGGGCAAGGATCTAATTCACAACGGGTGGCCCTAACCGACTCCAGGATCCCCACAGCATCGGCTGGCGTCACTTCCTGAAACTCATCCCAGAAAGATGGACCAGATGGAGCCCTCATCACCTCATGCTCCATTTCTACTATCTCTAATCCAGTGTCGAAGTTGCTCTGGATCCGAGCGATCTTGTCTGCAAAGTAGGTGGCAAACCCCTCACAGCGGGCCTGGGATAAGTCCCCATCCAGGCGGAGGGAGGCCGGACTGACCAGCCCCCGCACCACCCGGAACAGCTCCACTGCACGCGACTTTGCAGACGCTATGAGGGTGGCAAAGAATTCCTTCTTTACCACCCTCACAGCCTCAACGTAGGACCGCAAATGGGCCCTATGGAGAAGTCGGTCGGATTCAGCACGAGTTTGACGCCAGCGTCACTCTAGTCGCCTACCTGCCTGCTTCATATCCTGCAGCCCCTCAGTAAATCAAGGGGCCTTTCGGTGTCGAGACGGGCAGGGGACGTCTCGGAGCCACCCAGTCAATAGCCTCCCCAAGCAAGATGTTCTAAGCCTGGACGAGTTCATTCACAGAGCGGCTGACAGGATCCAGGGTTAAATCCCCCATTGCCTCCTGGAACCACTGAGGTTCCATCAGCCTCCAAGGGTGGAGCATCCTAACTGGTACCTTCCCCTTCTGGGGGTGACGCACTGAGAGACTGGTCTGAATTAGGTAATGATCCGTCCATGACAAGGGCATAGCTGACACATCCCCCACTACCGGATCACCCGCCTCAAGGCCAGAATAGAACACCAGGTCGAGGGTATGTCCCCCCCACATGGGTCGGGCAGCTGATAACCTGGGAGAAATCCATGGTTGCCATAGCGGCCATAAATTCTCGCTCTGCCCCCAGAAGGCCGGTGTCAGTATGGGCATTGAAGTCCCCCAGGACCAAGGTCCTAGAGGAGCCCAACGCCAGCACCGAGAGCAGCTTCGCTAGAGCGGAGAGGGATGCTGTTGGGTAGGAAGGGGCCCCGGTACACCAGCAGCACCCCCAAATTTCCCCCAGCCAAATCAAACACCACGTGGAGGGCCTCGATCCCAGGAATATCTGGAACTGGATACCTCCTAACTGACCACGTCTCTTTAAAAATCACACCTACACCACCACCCTGGCGCGAGGCTGATGCTGCACGGCATACCCAGCTGGAACGAGATCAGCCAAAATTGGCTCCGTCTCGTCCAGCCAGGTCTCCATTCGCTGCCCCATCCAGGATCAAATCCCAGATTATCGGGGCCTTATTAACTACGGACCTCGCATTCAACAGCATCAGTCTCCTGCCGAGGGAGCCTGGACCCAAATCCCCTAGCCTCTCAGGTGGTTGACAGGTTCTCTGAAGTTCCACAAGGACCTTAAGGCCCCTGGGCACCCAAGCCCTCTGCCCCCATCAACCATACCGTCCACGACCCAAGATGACTCGGATGGCTATCTCCTCCCCCCATCCACACTATCCTGCCCCCCTCCTGTGGGCTGCTCCCCCAGAGCCCCCCACCCAAGACTCCCCCCTGCCACTGGGTGTCGGGTAGATTCCCTGGAACTCCCCCTCTCACCGGGAGTTCCCTTGAGCCATGCCCCCCCGTTTCACCAGGACGGGTGGAGCGACCACCCCCAGGAATGGGTTGCTTCATTGTGGCCTGTTGAGTACTTCTCCCAAGCGACTGAAAATGGTCACTGTTGGGGAAAGGTGTTGGGCTTGATGGAACATTGGTCTGACCAGTATTGATTTATACAAAATTTGTATCCCACCCCTCCTGCCACCAGGGCAGCCCGGGGCGGCGAACAACAATATAAAACAATTAAAACCCATTAAAAATCCACAATTATGCAAGGAAAAAAAACCCTCCCCTTCGCCAAAGGCCTGGCAGAACAGCCAGGTCTTACATAAACGCCGAAATAACAGGAGAGTGGGGGCCAACTGAGCCTCCTCCGGGAGCGAATTCCACAGCACAGGGGCAGCCACCGAAAAAGATCTAGCATGGGTGGCCACCCACCTCTCCCGGGGAACTTCCAAAAAGGCTCCCACGGACGATCTCAAAGGTTGCACGGGCACATGGGGAGTGAGGCGATCCCGCAGATAAGTGAGGCCCAGGCCATGAAGGGCTTTAAATGTTAAAACCAGCACCTTGAACCTGGCCCGGTGCTTTATAGGCAGCCAGTGCAGAGCCCGGAGCACTGGTGTAATGTGCTTCCTGCGACCCGCCCCCGTAAGGAGACGGGCCGCGGCATTCTGCACCAGCTGCAGCCTCCGGACCACCTTCTCGGGCAGCCCCACGTAGAGCGCGTTGCAGTAATCCAGCCTCGAGGTGATGAAGGCATGGATGACAGTGGCGAGGTTGAAGCCTGAAAGATACGGCCGAAGCTGCTGGACAAGATGTAACTGCCGAAATACACTCCCGGCTGCGGCCACAACCTGAGATTCCAGGCTGAGCCGTGAATTATTATTATTATTATTATTATTATAAACATTTATATAGTGCCAGTCGTGTGACCCGGTGCTGTACAGAACATAGAATTAGATGTGGTCCCTGCCTGTGGCTTACAATCTAAAAGACAAAGGGGAGGAGACAGGGAGAGGGGACAGTGCGAGAGACAGGGGAGAAGACAAACAAACATTCAGGCAGATGCGAAGTCTCAGGTGCGTGTGCTTGGCTTGGTTACAAAGAGGTTGGTAGCAGCAGTCTGCAGAGGAGGGC
>QEPC01011901.1:27008025-27033924 GCA_003113815.1 Sphenodon punctatus | reverse complement strand
CCCCCCCCCCCCCGGCCCTGCCTCCCACCGCGGGCCATCCCGCACTGACAGTGGGGGAGATCCTCCCCCCTCCCCTCCATATATCCTCCCAATCCCCACTCCCTAATCCAAACATTCCCCTCCTCACCATTATACGATACAACCCGACCCACACATTAGTGTGACCTCATTCTCCTCTAGCAGCTGGATAATTCTGAAGGCAGAGTTTATCTGCGAGGTCTCAGACCACACCATTTAGATGCATTTCCAAATGAAGTGTACGAGGACCAGCCAATGTTGAAAGATTCATACCGTGCTACCATTACTTGCTACATCAAAATAAAAATAAATCTGTTGCTGGAAAACCTGCCTGGGGTGTAACTGACCCCAATTCAATTTTGACAAGTTTTTTAATTGCACAGAGAAACCACAACAGTTATGAGGACCAAGCAAATGAGATCATGTTGTCCTCAGTATTATTTGAGAATACTTAAAGCAAGAAGAGACAATGGTTCAGCTATCATTTTAAATTTTTTTTACTTTTGGTATGCGTTCAAAGTCTTAGGGTGTTTCTAAACGACAAGGCTCCACACGTGGCCCCCAGCGTCTACGTGGAAAGCCACTCGTTTGAAGTTGGTGCGTGGGGAGGTTCGCTCCCATGATCCCTGTACTGGTCACCCAGTCCCCACATAGAGCACTCCTGAAAACTCCAGAGTGGGTGGCTGGTGTGTGGACGGGGCCCCATGCAGGGAGCTGCCCATGTGAAGAGTTCCTCCCCACGCACTGACCATGGACCCCCCACCTCCCTGCCACTCTCATGTCAAACACTCTTGGAGACCCCACAGCTGCTGGTGACATTTGCCCATGGAAATGATGATGAGATCCCTTTTTAATTGATTCTGTTTTGAATGCAGAAAGCTTGACTTCATCCTCATTTGAGACAAGATAAAATTTTGAAGCGGAACTAGTTGCCAAAAAAAGCCCAATCCATCTGAGGAGCTTAAACGTTAGTATAAAAGAAAAAAACAGAATTTCTTCCACTTCTGCTGTAATTCCACACAACTCTGTAATTGTTTTTAATTCCCTGCAATTCTGGCAAATGCATGAGAGTACTCACTAGATGAGCTTCCCCAGGTTTCCCATTCCTGCTGTGACTCAAGACATTCTGAAGTCTTGAGGGAGTAATGCCAGTCTTCTATACCTATTTTACATCTCTTGGAAAAAGAATTGTTTTCTATTGCATGGGTTTTCATCAGCTAGCTTTGCTTCCTCTCTAGCTTGCTTCCTTGAGAGATTCCTTAACAAAAACGTCATTGATTCTGACTGGCAAGATCAGTAGCTTCAGCACGTGAGTCTTAAGCACGGTTTTGATGAGTAAATATATCCACGAGCCCATAGGAACGGTCAACCTGCTGCCTTTTTTATTAATATATAAATTAATTATACATGCACACACAAAATATCTTGGTTTCTGATAGATTTCTGCTTTTAAATTATGCTTTTAGATATGCTCTCTCACAAGCATTTTGCTGCACTCCAACTATTAAGAAATGTCTTTTTACCAAGAGAGAAACTGAGCTATTCTGGGAAACTGACTACTCTACACAGTCTTGCCAAAGGCATATCATAAAGCAAGTGTGTGATTTGATTCCCCCCACTTCCCCAATCCTTTTCAAATTGATGGTGTCTTTTCAATTGCTTGGTACCAGCCATAGTTGATATTTACTGTCAGAATATAACCAATGTCAGCAAAACCCTCAACCATGCTTCCCTGTAAAATGCTACAGTATATAGAGATGAAGAGTCTAGGCATATCCTTCACTTATCAAAGTCAGTGGCAATTCTCTTGTTGACTTCAATGGTGGAGAAATCTCCTGAAGGTAATTTGGCTGATCTTTTCTTATTAGACTGACTTCTGCTGATGAGAGTATGCAAGCTTTCAGGAAATCACAGGTCCTTGGGAAGGCCTGTAAAAAATCAGAGCTATAGACTGAGGAAATGCCAGGCAGGTATCGAGGGGAATTATAAAAACGGTACCAGCATGTAAATGCCTACGTGCTTGACATTTCAAGGTATTACAGCTAACCTAAAGTGGAGTAAGGCATCTTGTTAGGTCAAATGTTGGAATAGCATTTTTTCCTACAAGAACCTATGCCTGTACATTCATTTTATATTCCAACATCAGAAGTAGTAATTTTGGGCCAGACGTTTTAAGCAGATTTCTTTACTCTGAATAACTTTAATTGGGATGATGATCTTAATTTACTAAATGATTATCAAATTTTTGCCAGCTACACGGTGTCCAATAGAAATGGAGAGGTCTCACACAATCTTAGGTTCTGATCTGGGTGTAACCACTCAGGAGAAGGATATTGGAGTCATTGTGGAGAGCTCCTTGAAGACGTCAGCTCAGTGTGCGGCAGCCGTCAGAAAGACAAACCGAATGCTAGACATTATTGCAAAAGGAATAGAGAATAAAAGGGAAACTATAATAACGTCTCTGTATAAATCTTTAGTATGACTCCACCGTGAATATTGTGTGCAGTTCTGGTCACCATCTCAGGAAAGATAGAATAGAATTGGGAAAAATTCGGAGAAGGGCAACAAGGATGAGAGAAGGGATGGATCGACTTCCGTATGAGGAGGGGCTCAACAGGCTGGGGCTGTTTAGCTTGAAGAAGAGGCAAATTAAGGGGAAGATATGATAGAAGTTTATAAAATCATGAGTGGCGGAGAAAGTAAACAGGGAACTGTTGTTTGCCCTTTCTCGTAATAAGAAAACAAGGGGACACTATTATGAAAGTTAAATGGTGAGAGATTTAAAACAAAGAAAAGGAAATATTTTTTCACTCGGCAGATAATACAGTTGTGGAACTCCTCACTAGAGGAGGCAGTGAAAGCCAGCACCGTAACTAGCTTCAAATGGAAATGTATAGAGGGTAGAGCCATAAATGCTTCCTAGTTGGGGCTTAAACCTCTGGCTACCGGCATTGGGAGTGGTTAGCAGGAGATGGGTCGCACAACCTGTTGGCCGCTGTCGGAGACAGGCTGCTGGGCTTGATGGGCTGCTTGTCTGACCCATATGGCACTTCTTATGGACTGTCTAGCCTCCTTCATAGCACGATGTCTTCCGTATGTAACTGTACAGGAATAAATACGTCTAAGCCGTTTACCTAGTTTTTAAAATGAGCATCATCTCCTCCTTAGAATTGTCTGTAGGAATCTTAGAAATACAAACTTAATATTTGCTTGTTTAGCTCCTGTTCTGGACAGTGCACATTTGTCGTTCATTTGAGACTGACAGTTGTAATACCAGAATTATCGGCTGTCGTAACAATCCTGATGGCTGCATGGCTGTGCCAGTGTTGTAGAAGATAATCTGGTCTCTGCGCTGGGAGGCTTTATATACAGTAACTTCTTGGCCTTGAAATAGTTGGCAGGAAGGGTGAGAATGGTGTGCACGCCTAGATGAAATTATTGACAGCAGCAGTGTCTTTGAAACATCATCTAAAAACACAGTGCTCATTCATTTCCCTGTGTAGTGTTTTCAAATAACCCTAAAGGCCGTCCAAACATACCTTTGTGACCACAATGTTTGCCTGGAATTGGAGTTGTTGCATGCTTTTTTTTCTAACCAACAAAGTTGGGCTTTATGAAATGTGCTAAAATTAGCCAGCCCTTCCCTTCTGATCTCACAGTGTTGGAACAGAGTCTCGTAACATGAATGCAGGTTTTTAGTTGGGTATAAATCTCAGGACAGTGTTCCCTGTTCAGTAGCAGGACACGATGTGTTCAAAACCTGAGACCTTATTTGCTTGTTGGTTTCTTTGAGATTTCTGTCTATCTTCAGGAAACAGAAACAGGAAAAATTATTATTATTTATTATTAACAAACATTTATATAGCGCCAGCAGTGTACCTGGCACTTTACAAAGTAATAAAATAGACACGGTCTGTTTTCTAAAATAGACACGGCTAAAAATCTAGCCAAGTGCATAAAGGGGCTTTGATAAGTAATGATATCTTGAGCGGGAATTATGTTGTCAGGGCCTCCTGTCAAAGCAGGAATTGAAAAAGTTTACAGTAATATTCCAAATTGGCTTAATTTAGTTCCAGGTTTTCAGTAAAAGTGACAAACTTCCCCACCCAACATTTACAAGGATGAAGTTCATAAAATTTAATCCAAACCTTTGGTATACAAGCATTTCTTCTTGAAAATGAAGGAACAAAGAATAGCAGAAAAACACATTTGTTTTGCAATAGGGGGTCCTGTAAATCCGATACCCCTTGGTTCATTGCACGAGATGGACCTCTCCTAAAACTGATTACGGCACACAGAGCTGCAGCCCATGTTTAACCCTTTGCCAGCATTCATGGATGACATGAATCACTCCTGGTTTCTCGCCATAGCGTTTTAGAGTATTTGCAAACTGTCGGTGGATCAGGTACTTCGAAGGTGCCCATTGGGAGAGGAAAAAGGTGTAGGTGTCTGCTTTTTGTTGACCATTTCTGTCTTGACACAAGCCCAAATCTTGATTCAGTCCATTGTTTTTTATATCTGGTAGAAGATAAATTTTAGTTCCCAGGTTTATCTGCAAAGGTTTTGACTTGTACGGTTCCCTTTCTTGACCCCGTGATCTTTCTCCTTACACCTACGCCTGCTGTTTCCCTTTCATTGTACTTGTAAATTATTTCAATTGCCAGTGATCCTTTTTCCCCCCTAACCTAACCGCCACTTTCAAGGGATTGCCGGCCTATGTCATTTTCTTTAGTTCAGAGTTTTTTTCAGATGTCCAAGGAAGGGTTCTGTGTAATCGGAAAGCTTGCAAACAGAAGCTGGTCCGATGCACGCTATTCTCTGAACTCCTGCGTCTCCTGTCTCTGATCCTGTAAGACCTAGGAAGCGGGAAACCTAACCTTGTATCTTCGGGCACAGAGGTGGAGGACGGGACCACATTTTAGGCATAAGGTTGAAGGTGACCGATTCCCAGGGAAGCAGCCATTTAGGTTGTAACAAACGGGAAATGTGTGTTGTATACATTCACCTCCTGCGCTCTGTATGCCTCCCAGCTGCATGACAATAAGCCACGGGGGAGTTGCAAAAATACACGTTTGTCTTTTATTATTATTATAAACATTTGTATAGCACCAGCCGTGTACCTGGTACTTTACAGAACAAAGAGAAAGACGCGGTCCCTGCCTACGGCTTACTCCTTACCGATCAGTTTGACTAGCTCGGGATGGAAAAGTCATTCAATTCTATGGTGAGATGTTATGATGGTTTTTACCATAATAAGATGAAGTTGATGTATTCATTTATTTATTTATTTATTTATTTATTTTTATCAAATAAATAAAATTTTATTTTATTTATAAAATAAAACCCCTCCTGTAAAAACAGCTCAGGGTGGCTAACAGTTTTAAAAGAGTAAAAAATATAATAATATAAATATAAAACAATCATCATGATATAAAACATGGTGGAGGTCACAAAAAGAACGTTACAAACCCCCTACCACCCTAACCCACAACCCCCCCCCCCCTTCACCCATCTCCCTCACCAAAACCCCAGCGGAACAGCCATGGCTGCATTGTTGACAAAAGAAGGAGGGGCCCGGGGCCACCCAGGCCTCTACTGGGAGGGAGTTCCACAGCCTCGGTGCGGCCACCGAGAACCCCCTCTCCATCGTTGCCCCCACCTCCCCCCCCGCCCCGAGATACTCGGGGGACTTCAAGATGGGCGCTCCAGGCCAACCGCAGGGGTCGATCCAGAGACTGGGGGGTGAGGCGGTCCCACAGGTAGGTAGGGCCTAAGCCATATAGGGCTTTATAAGTCAGCACCAACACCTTGAACTGGGCCCAGAAGACTCTAGGCAGCCAGTGCAGAGACCGGAGCACCGGTGTCATGTGCTCATGGCAGCCCGTCCCTGTATGGAGGCGTGCCGCCGCATTCTGCCCCAGCTGCAGTCTCTGAACCATCCCCAAGGGTAGCCCTGTGTAGAGCGCGTTACAATAGTCTAGTCTAGAAGTGATGAAAGCATGGGTGATGGTGGCCAGGTCAGAGTCCGAGACATACGGCTGAAGCCGCCACACCAGATGTAACTGGCGGAAAGCACTCCTCGCCACAGCCCCCACCTGGACATCCAGGCGGAACTGGGAATCAAGGAGCACTCCCAGACTCCGAACCTGAGGGACCAGCACGGGGGTGAGCCCCATCAATGATGGGGGACTCCACTCCCACTGCCCTACCCACCAACATCACCTCTGTCTTGTTGGGATTCAGCTCCATTTGGCTCGCCCTCATCCAGTTCCCCCATAGCCGCCAAACACTGAGTAAGCACCAAGAGTGCCAGGTCTGGGTCGCATGAAAAGGAGATTAGAATTGGGTGTCATCAACATATTGATGACACCGCACCCCATACCGCCTCACAACCTCCCCCAGCGGCTGCATGGACACGTTGAACAGGAGAGGGGACAGAATAGAACCTTGGGGGACTCCACACGAGAGGTCCCGGGGAGATGATGAACAATCCCCGAGCATCACCCGCTGGGTTCTCCTGGTCAGGAAAGAGCAGAATCATTCGAGAACAATTCTGCCCACTGTAGCTCAGTCGCACAAGGGAGTCACCAGCATTTCCTGGTCAATGGTATCAAAAGCAGCTGACAGATCTAACAGAATCAGCAGGGTCAGTCGACTGATCTAATTCACGGCGGAGGTCATCAACCAAAGCCACAAGTGCAGTCTCAGTGCCAGAACCTAGACTGCGAGGGATCTAGAAAACTGACGCAGTCCAGATGATCCTGCAGCTGCCGGGCCACCACCCGTTCAGTAAACTTCCCTAAAAAGGGAAGGTTAGAGACCGGCCGATAGCTGGCCGGGCAGTCAATGTCAAACGATGGCTTTTTGAGTGGGGACCGGACTACCGTCTCTTTGAGGCAGCTCAGCATTGATTTTGAAGGAGCGGAGGTTTAATTTTATTCTTGTGCTGAAGAATAACCTTTTAAAAGCCTTTTGCCTATTACTGAAGCTACCTTGCAGTGTACCTGTAAACTATGAAAACGTGATGCTTGTCCCTCACAAATGGAGATAAATTTGATTTCCCTGTGCAAATTGAACATTCTGGGGTGCAAGATTGGGATGTGCTTGGACCATCGATCCCACAAACTCCCCTTCCCCTTAATTGAGTGGATTTGTGTGTTTGGGGAAAGGCTCTGTTCTCTAGAACCGTACGTTAATGAATATAACCGAGTGTCATGTTGAGTCAGCCCAACGGCCCATCCAGCAGTTAATTGTGCAGTGAGTGAAAATGGCCCTTGAAATAAGTGACCGACTGTCTTTTAATTCTGTACTGTGAACTGGATTGCATTATACACCTGTTCTTATGCTTGGTTTATCTTCATTTACAGGGCACAAAGCTATGGATAATAATGGAATACTTAGGTGGGGGATCAGCCTTGGATCTTGTAAGTATTTTTTATTTGTGTGGCTGCTTTGCTTTTCAATTTTGCTTGCAGGCTTCCGGGCCACTGCAATTCTAGCCATACTGCAGGTGCGCCCTTCACTGCGGAAGGCAATCCTTGGTTCCTTTTTGCAGTGAGTGAATTCAGACAGAGAGTCAAATGCAACTCGGGGAGTGTTCTTCCTATAAAGGTGATTTAGGTAGTGGGTGGGATTGCCTGAACCGCCGCAGCAATGAGGTTTTGTGTTGAATTCCTTGTACCATCTGATGAAATCCAGACTCTCGAGCCAGCTGATGGCTTTTGTAGCACTACTGTGTGACCCTACCCTGCCGTACCAGAGGCCGCTGCCCTTTCACTCCTGCTGTAAGTTGGAATTGTTTGAGGATTGTGTGGTTGTTTTTTCCTTTTGCTGTTTTGTCTCTGAACATTAGAATAAAACTTAAAATAAACCACGGGCACAGTAGTGGGGGTGGGTAGCCTTGCAAAATGTTTCCTTTGGAAGCGGGTCCTGGGAATGTTCTGCGTACACAGACTACAGTCAATATTCCGTGGTGGAACTGAACAGACTTTTCCGTTTGCAGTAGTTTAAACTTAAACATGAAAGTGCCCTTTGCTTCAGATAACTGTCGCATTCACGAGAGAGGCAGTTTAGGAGGTGGTGAATGAGCTGAGTCTTCTGCGTGTTGACGTGTGGTTTCCCCCTAGCTCCCATCCAGCTCCACCTCACCTCTGAGTATGGGACCCACCCTTTCCTGTAAGATAATACAGCTCAGTGTTTCTGTCTAGGAGGTTCTGGATTATTAGTAGTACTAAAGATCATGGTGTTTTCAACTGTTCCATAACAAACTAGCTTCATTTTGAACAAACATTAGAGCCTGCATATCACAAGGAGTCCTGTTGCCTCCAAACGGAGAACCTCATTGGAGTCGGGGGGAGAGAAGAAATTTAAACTGGCTGAAAAGTCCTACTGCATCAGGGCCAAAACTCAAAATCGCTTGAACGCCAAGTTTGGCACTTGTAAAAACAGCTGTTTATAACACACAGTGCAAGTTAATAGCATCTTTAATAGACACTTAAGGGGAAAATTTTCAAAGAAATAAATATTTTTCTGCGTAAGTGCCTCCCTTCTATGGTCTAGTGTCGTCTACTTTTACTGGATGACACTAGACATGTGTCTCCAACTTTTACTGGACCCTAAAATCTCAACTTCCCATCTCACTGCTGGAGTCACAATGACACTCTTGGTGGTTTGCTTGCTTGCTTGCTTTATGGATTGACTATGACTTGCGTGGCGGTTTATCAAATGTATTTGTAGACCCTTGAGGCAGGGACATGTTGATTGTACAGCACGAAGTACATTGCTTGGAGGCGTGCAATTCGTTTTCGTTTCTTTAGTAACTAAAACGAATGGGAGCCCCGTTTGTTTTAGTTACTAAAGATATGAAAACGGATGAAAGGGTAGTTTGTTTTCATTCATTTTTATTTTAGAAATAAAAATAACCAACCACTGTGCATGCACAAATGAACGCTGGACCATTCTGAGCATGTACCAGCCCTTTTCCAAAATGGTGCCGCCAGCATCAGCGCCATTTTGGAAAAGGGCAGCCAGTCTGCACATGTGCAGACGGGGTGCCCTTTTCCAAAGTAGCGCTGATGCTGCCAGTGCCATTTTGGAAAAGGGTTGCACGTGCGCAGAACTGCCCGGCAGCCAGGCAGAGTGATTTTTTTCCCCAATTAATTTTTTTAAACAAGAAACGACACCCCCCTCTCCCCAACAGTAGGGTCATTTATGGAAAAAAAACCCAAACAACGGGTTTTTTGTGAATGAAAACAGTAGGGTGCCTTCTGCACGTCCCCCAATTGCTGGCACTGTAGAAATAATCAATAATAATGATAATGATATTGCTCTATTGATTCAAGGGACCATTCTTATGGTAACTTTTTATTTTTTGTCTTCCTGTGGAAAGTTGTCGTATGCAATGTTGAATCTTTTCATTTTTTTTACAATCCCTTTAAAGAAACTTTTCCTAGAAAAGACTGAAGTTTCAAACTTCCTTCAGCTGCATCTTAGCGAACGGCAAGGCTACAGCTAACAAGAGCGAATTAATTTAACTAACTGGTTTTCTCCCCCCCCCCAGCTGCGAGCGGGCCCGTTTGACGAGTTCCAGATTGCGACTATGCTGAAGGAAATTCTGAAAGGTCTTGACTACCTACACTCGGAGAAGAAGATCCACAGGGATATAAAAGGTGGGTAAAAACTGAGCTATGAAGTTGCCGCTACTGTCTTGAAAGAAACCGAAGCAATAGGATAGAAACAGGTTTTACGTTTTTCTCTCCCCAGCTGCCAACGTCTTGTTGTCGGAGCAAGGAGATGTTAAACTGGCTGATTTTGGCGTTGCTGGTCAGCTGACAGATACGCAGATTAAGAGGAACACCTTTGTCGGCACCCCGTTCTGGATGGCCCCCGAAGTCATCCAGCAGTCCGCTTATGACTCTAAAGTAAGCCAGGACGGTATCATTTGTTCTCTTAGCATGAAATCTTCAAAATAAATTAATTTAACAACTGCCCTTCAGCTGGGCGATCCTTGCTAAAAGCGAGTTTGGAATTGTGTGTACGTTTCAAATGGCTTATTCGTTTATTTTATTTTTACTATGGAAGTATAAGCATCTTGGCTGAATTTCCCATTGAGTTTTGAGTTCAACACAGCATGATTGTGCGTGCCTATATGTTCTCCGAATGAGCGTGTGCTAACGTTTGCTGTAACTTGAATGAGGGGGTTAAACTGCAGATAGTTTGAAAGGTATAGCTTGAGTAAAATGGTAGCAAAAGGACCCAATTCCACGTCGATTGCGTGGATGTCGTATGTCTATATAAATGATACTGTCTCATCTCTTCTCCTCTTCCTTCGCCAAGCACATGAGCCCTGCTGTCCCTCAAACTTCATATCCATTTGAGACCATTGACAGAGTGGCTCCCAGGCGTCTGCTGCCCTCCTGAGTCTCCTGCAGGTCTCTTGGTTTACTGACGGCCTGCAGTGTTTGAAGCGGGAGAGCAGGCGGTTAGAGCGCCGGAAGCGCCGGACTCACGACCAGTATGATCGATCGCAGCATAAGAGCAGTTTAAAGGCCTATGCTGTGGCGGGGCAGGCAGCAAAGAAGCAGTTCTTTACTGCCCTTATTACATCTGCAAAGTCACGTCCATCTAACCCATCGTGATTTTTCTCGGTTTGGACAATGGAGAATTGGGAAAACCCACCAATTCCAGTAAGACGTGACCACGCCCTAGGTCTACCTTCACCTCCTTCCCGGCTCCCCTATAAAAGCCACATCTCATTTTCCCTTATTCTTTGCACAAGCTGTTTACGTCGCGGTTTTTCTGGCATTACGCTCTGAACTGTTGCAAGCCTCTTTCATGAGTTGCCTGAAGTAGGATTGGTTCTTAGGAAAGAGACTTTATAGCCCAGAAGTGACTCTGCTTACAGTATGTGCGCTTCTCCAGGAAACGCAGAATGATAGCATCTTGTAATCTGCAGTGGCCACTGGATGTGTATGTTTGAAAGGGCTGTTATCTTACAGTCAGCCTGGGGTTTTCTGTAGCTGATTCATTAGAATGCCTGTGGATTCCCTATTTTAAGGAGTGAGCAAAATAGTCTTTTGGAGGCTTAATATGTAAAATGTATTAGAATTGTCTCCCAAGTTGATTTTTAATGTTGAACATTAATGTTTCCAGAGGTGCAAGGCTACTCTGCCCATGCTTGGTTTGATTTGTTACTCCCAGCTTTGAAAAATAAATGTATCTCTTGGTGAGAATATATCTGGAGCAGGAAAGAGGGGGTAACACTTTACAACATGCGGAAGTGGATTTGGAGTCCAGCACTCATTTGAAAATTGATGGGATTTAGAAGCCTTTGCTGCTGCTGCTGCTGATCAGACCTGTAATTTATGCCTGGTATTTTCGGCACAGCACTTAGAATCCCCAAAGGTCATAGTCACAGGTCTTGAATGTTGAGAAGGCTTGAGTTGCTGCACGTTTTGACTGACTGGTACTCAAGAATCTAGACATTCTTCTGAGAGAGATGGGTAATGGGGGAAAATGCAGACATCGTTACTAAGAGCACATTCACACCTGATGGGCCAGGGTTTGCCTGGTGCGAAAGCCGCCCTGCACGGCTTTGCCGGCAATCACCCGGAAGAGTACAGAGCTGAATTGGGGGGGGGGGCGGGCTTTTGCACCGGACAAACCCCGCGCATGTTTTGGCTTCCAGATTAATTCCTGAGCCAAAATCTGCATGGAACAGCAGGCGTGAATGCGGTTTAAGCCTTGGGCCTTTGAGTTCGCAACATAACAGACTATAACCCTTGCAGAACACCTTGGGGGTTAGGGTGGGGGTTCTTTACTGCAGTTAGCTTTGTATTTAATTTGTTCTTTCCTTTCCTGTCCCCAGGCTGATATTTGGTCGTTGGGAATCACTGCTATCGAACTGGCCAAAGGAGAGCCGCCCAACTCGGACATGCACCCAATGAGAGTTCTGTTCCTCATTCCAAAAAACAACCCTCCCACTCTACTAGGGGATTTCAGCAAACCCTTTAAAGAGTTTATCGACGCATGCCTGAATAAAGACCCGACGTTTGTGAGTCGATTTCTCAGTCTCTCTGCTCATCTCAGTGCTTGTAAGACCTCTTGATAAATGCAGGGTAGCAGGGGTGGTCAGACGTAAGGCACATGGGATCCATTTTAGCCTGGGGTCAACAAAGACCCCTGCTGCTGGCCCCCAACCTCCCACTGCCTCCCGGCTCTAGGGCACCTCAACGACTGGTCTCCAGACTGGAGAGGAGCTCTCCCTTCCCCACTGCACTGGAGAGGAGCATTCCTAGCCTGTCTCCTCCCTAGAGACACTCCCTGGGGGCCAGTTTCATTCTCCTTCCCAGAGATGATCTTTGAGAGACCAATCTCCCTCCCCGCAGCATGATTGACTAGCTTGGGATCTCCCTTTTGGCTGCCCCTGCTGTATAATTTCTGGGTTGTAATGTGTCCAGAATCTGGGCCAACACTTCCTCTAAGCAAGGCGTGTCTTGGTAGTCCTTCCCTTCCATCGCCATCTGAACGAGTGCCTGAGCGATAAGCTGATTCGACAACCAAGTGTGATGGGCTCCAGAGGCCGCTTCCTAAAGCCCAGGAAAAGGTGGTGTAATATGGGATTTCTGAAGGGTAGCAAGAAGAGCCAATGGGGAGTAGTTTCCTCCCCTCTGCAAAATAGCTACAGAAAATATCACTATGGGTTTGTGGTTCTTTTTTAAACAAAAATCTCCTGTGTTCATGTCTGGGTGTAGGAGCGGAGATGGGACGTTAGCAAGCTTCCTGAGCCACACAAACGTTTAACGTAGGGCAGGCAAATGACTCTTGGTGCCTTTCTTTCCCCAGCGCCCCACAGCTAAAGAACTCCTGAAGCACAAATTCATTCTGAAAAATGCCAAGAAGACCTCGTATCTGACCGAGCTGATTGACAGGTTTAAGAGGTGGAAGGCGGAAGGGCACAGCAGCGATGACACTGATTCCGATGGTTCCGATTCGTAAGTGTGCTTCCCCCCTCCCCCCAATGCGTCCGGTAGCTTTTAGTTGCTGTATGTTAGAGTGGGTGTAACTTACTCCTCTTCTGCCGTGCGGTACGTTAGCATCTTACTATAGCAACCGCACCACCAGCAGCCTTGGGTGTTACCGTTTTGTACATCGGCCTCTTTCATCTCTGGAGACTTAAATTCCATCATCTCTTGAGTGATGGACATTTCCTGCTCCCCCAGAAAGCACTCGTGGTCACTTGTCCTGGCCTCTAAACAGCAAAACCTGCAGCGTCCACTCCAAAGAGCCCCCAGGATTGGGTTAATTGGAATGATTTGCCTCGCGGGACAGGTGGGTGTGCTCAGCCCTTGCCTACACTGTGCCTGGCAAATGCTGCCCCTTTCCTCCACTCTGGGACATCCGGTTTATTTCTTTCGTATGGAACAGTAAGGGGGCAGGCCTCCCCTTGGAAGGCAGTAGGATTGGAGTGAACAGAGGGCTGCAACCTAGATCTGTGTGTGCAGTGCTTTGTGGTTACACAAGACAGCGACCTTGCTGCAGAACGTTTGCGATTTTGGGTGATGACACTGCGCGGTAGCTCAGGCAGGTGTGGAGCGCAGGGGAAGAGAAGAGCTCTAAAAATCTCTGTGTGTGTCACGTAGATGGCTTACAGTTAAAAAAAACAAAAAACAAAACCAATAAAACTAGTCAAATAGTTTCTTTCTCATTTTCAAGGCAATGGCAGTAACCGCTCATTTTTATTTTGTTGACCCTATTGAAGCCCATAGCGCTCAGTGGGGCATCTCCAGTGTTAAGTGGCTGTAGACTGTGACCCTTGCTTTTTGTCTACTATTACTGTAGAATGTGTCCACGTAGCGGAGGATAGCAGAGCTGGGTTTAAAAAAGGATTCGATAAGTTCTTGGAGAATAGGTTTGGAAGATGCAACGTCTTAGTGTCGGGAGCTAGGAATCACCAGCAGGGAATAGATACACCCCCCCCCCCCCCCATTGTGACCTGTTGGGGACTGAGAATGGCCACTTATCGGAGACAGGAAGCTTGGTTGAACGGGTCTTTGGTCTGATCCAGGTTGGCACTGACTATGTTCTTGTAATTCCCTGTAGGGAATCCAACAACAAGGAGAATAATTCTCACCCTGAGTGGAGTTTTACGACCGTTCGGAAGAAGCCAGACTCAAAGAAGTTGCAGAATGGCACAGTATGTCTTATTGGAAGCCCTTGGGCGGGATAGTGGGGGTGATCTCTCTTGTAAACAGTAAGAGAGATTTAGTGATTATTAAGAAAAGTTACATGCAATTTGTCTTCAGACTCAACATACCGGGGACCTGCTAGTAAAACCCCAGAACGCTTCAGTAGTATTTAGTGATTGATGTGGGCTAAGTATGTCTGATAGCGTGACATTGGTCAAACGATGCTCTTATTTTAAAGGATCACAGTAAATTCATCAGCCGTGCAGGAATATTCTTAATAACATACCCGCAGTAACGTCATCAGCCATTTCCTGGGTGTATGAATGAACAGCTGTTAACAACGTTTGTCAGGCTACAATAGTTCAGGTGTCCCTAACTTGCTGGGAGTGCCTAATGGGGGATGGGTCAATCTGTGGCTGCGATTTCCGTCTCCTAAAGAGCTTGACACTGTTAAAGATGGAATATTGAGTTGGAGGGACCTTTCGTCTGGTCTAGGGGTGATTTGAATTGGCCGTTCTGGTTCTGTGGAGATTTTCCGCGAAATCAGAGCAGCGATCAGAATTCCGATCAAACAGAATTTTCCATTGGAATTCCCTGTCACCAGGCTCGGGGGTCCCCCCCTCCCTCTGGGCTGTCCCCCGACTGCCCCCCGGACCAGACACAACCCTATTGTCTGTATCCACATGGGTGCCCAAAGGATCAGAAAACAATCACCATGATCAGGGAGCTCTTGGCGGCCCGCACCCCCAAGAAGCCTCCCCCTTTACCTCCCTGCCCAGCCGTAGTGCAGAATGCCAGCTTGGAAGGCTTCACGCTGATGTTGACTTATAAAGAACAGGTTTGTCTAAGTGTTAACCTAGATGGAGTACCCCCTTTTCGGAACTTCCCAAGGCCGAATAAACACACAAGCGGGCCAGTCTAGATTATACGAAATCTATTGAGTACATTTAAGAATAAGGCGGCTGATTAAAGATGTGCAAGTCCAAAATTAAATCCAACAGATAACGCGTTCTAAATACACTGAGGTTCCCTTCTGTCCTCTTACCCCCGACACTCAGTCTAGACAAACCCTGTTCATCTCGGCCTGACATCGAAGCCGGGTTCAGTTCTTGGAGATAAGTTGGAAAGTTTCTAGTCCGTGTTGCTCCCAGCCTCTCCCTTAGGCTGTTTGTTCCTCGCTTGCAAGATGGAGAGTGGCCTCTTCCTCTTCTCTCAGTGGGCGTAGGTCACTTTCCCCTGGCTGCTGCCATTGTCATTCTAGGTACCTGTCCTGGGCGGGCTCGCCCTGCCTCGCTGTTACCTTGGAAACAAATCACTTGCTTTTATGGACAATGGATTTCCTGTCCTCACCCCTGGGCTGGGCGGGCTCACAATCTGCTAGCTGCAACATTCCCCTGTCCTATCCTCTAATATCCCTGAATTTCTGTGGTGTCCCACGGTCCCCATGACATTCCCATCGAATCATTCGCGTACGCACAAAATGGCGATGGCTGTACTCCAAAATGGTGTACGGCCGCCACCGCCATTTTGAGCATTGCGCAGTACAACCGCGGCCCCTTGGTCTGCACCTGCAAATTGGATTTAAATGGTTTTGATGATTTCTGGCAAAACGGAATCAGAACGCTCATTCGTTTCACCAGAATGGCTCGAACGACTGGATTCTGTTGGAAACAGAATCTGGTCAAAAATGAAGTTTCACTCCCTGGTCTGGTCCAGGGTGGCGGCATTTATATTTTAAGCTTCTATTTTCACATTCCCTTTTTATAGCGTATTTCTGTGTTTCTTTTCATGCCACCATCTGTGCCTCAAAATTATTATGGGAACCGAAATTTAATTGCTATGGCTTTAGACACCGTACATACAAAGACATGTAAGTAATGCCTGTTTTAACTTTTAGGATCAAGATCTCGTGAAAACCCTGAGCTGCTTAACAATGATAATCACACCTGTGTTTGCGGAGGTAAGTCTCAATTCAGAGATGTCTGAACGTTTGCACAAGCCTCATTTGTAAACCCTTAACCTGCGCCATTGATCTGTTGTCCAGCTTAAGCAGCAAGACACCAACAATGCTAACAGGAAGAAAGCAATTGAAGAACTTGAGAAAAGCATCAATATGGCAGAAGCGACATGTCCCGGGATCACAGACAAGATGGTGAAGAAACTTATGGAGAAATTTCAGAAGTGGGTGCCTGGTTTTTACTCCTCCTTAAGTTGTACAATATTTCTTGGAAGGAGGGGAAGATGAAGCAATAGCCCCTGAAAGATAAATTCTGTTTTAAGCTGCCCACCCCTGATTTTGAAGGCACTGATGTGGGCCCAGTTCCATGCATGCAGTTTTATTTTGCATGCAGAACTTTAAAGTAGCATGATGATGTAAGTGTCGGCGGCTGCTTTTCCTAACAGAGCAGGAGTAAACAAGCCCCTCTTCTCCCGTCAAGAACTCTCTGTGAAATAGCAGCTGCTTGATGCGACACAGAAGGGCTGTCTGTGACATTCTTTGATGCGTAATAAAATACAGGTGATAACTTCTCGCCCTCTGGAAAACGTTACCATAGTTACACGCAGGGTTGGAGGCTACTGTAAATGGACAGGAACTGGACTAAGTCAGAGGTTTGAGGCAGCCGTTCTCCATGCTGGGTTTGAATGTGCGGTCCCTAAGTACTTTCTGAAAAGTCCCTCGTTATCAAGGGGGTGGGGCGGGAGTTTTCCTTTCAAATGGCAAAACAAAAACCCACCTCCAGCCCCAGGGAATTTCACATCTCTGTGGGAAGAATCCGGTGAAAAGCTAATATTGCTGAGATCAAATCTGGCTGGTTTTTATACACAGCTCATCTCTGGGCTGTCTCTCAAGCTGAAATAAAGTGAGCATTTCCTAGCGCGTTTCCCTTTCTCCTTGTAGATTTTCTGTGAACAACGACTCCTAAGACGCTTCCTCTCAGCGAGTGCTGTTTCATACGGACCCAGTGGAAAAGCCACCCAAACTCCTTCAGGCTTGGCAGCGCTCCTCGCGAGCTCCTTGTGCCTTTCGTATCTTTGCAACCTATCGCTGAGCAAGGATTTGGAAGACCCTCCTTGGCTATTTTGGGAGGACGCGTGTACATGGTTTTATATTTTCAGGAAATTATTTTGTAAAGAACAACTTTTAATATTGTAGTTTCACCTGTTTAATCGGCTCAACGTGGAGGCGCTGTCTTGCTTTTAGGGTTCACCCATTGGTTGCTTTAGTTCCTAGGAGGCGCAGATTTCGTTCCGCTCCTGGTATGGGGATGTACAGGTCCTTTTGTATTCCTAAATTAAGCTTTTGTAAATCACTCAACGAGCTTCAGATGCAGCTTTTCACAAGCATATTTAAACCAGAAAGTACCGTAGTCTGTAGGCTGTTGCTATAGCACCTCCTGTCCCCTAAAGACAAAGCCTGCCACAACATCCACCCTCCTTGGAAATTGGTACAGTATTTTAGGCAGCTCTGCGATTCCATAATAAGAGCAATATGTCAGTAGTTTGCAGGAAACATGTAGCAACACACATCTCTTCATGTACAGTCTGTGTATTCTCTTTTAGAGCTGGTTTTGAAGTAGTACTTAATCATGGTAAGAAGTCTAAAGCAATACAGTAGTTTGGGGGGGGGGGGCGGCTTTTGGCAATAATGGACATAAATGGAAGTCCGATTTAATTTTAAAAAACGTTGTTGTTCTTTGCGTAAGCAGCGCATTGTATACGTGGGGTGTGGGGAGCCGGGGGGAAGCTGTGTGTCACGTGCCGAGTACCTCACATGCAGGTCTGAGTGTGTGACACCAGCGTTCTGTGCGATGGTGTTTTCCCTGTAAAATATTTATACACCTTGGTTCTTAAAGTACATTAAATCCAGTACGTCAACACAATTTGTTTATAATTTTCCGAAAGTGTATTTTATATATGTATTTACCAGTTAATATGCAAATAACTGAGTTATAGATATTCCTTCACAAAAGGTAGTACTGTGCAGTACAGAGTGATCTCTCCCCCCCCCCCCCCCCCCCCCCCCCCACAAAAAGTAGGCAAGACTATAAAATTGCTTTCAATGATATATTTATGGTACTGCTAGATGGGTAATATCGTTTTCTGTTTTTCTTTTTTTCTTTTCAACCCAGTATGTATATTATGCTGACGTTTTGAACTGGGGTTGTATTTCAGTACTTAGCTGTGGAACTGTTGGTGTAAATTTATTTTTGATAAGGCTGGATGTGTTTTATTATTTTATGGTTCGGACCTGCACATTTTTGTTTTTGCACAAAAGTCATTTTAGAGAATCTGAAATATATCTGCCAAATATTGATAAGGTAACGGCTTGAGAGCAAGTACTGCAGTTCTAGTCAAAAGTTGCCATTACATCCTTTCTGTATAAAGGACGAGAGAGAGAGAGGGCGGTTAGATATGCCAAGGACAATTATTTTCAATGGTGCCTACACTGTAAAAATTACTTTTAATTCCTTGTTTTAATTTTAAAGAAATGTTTCTGTTTAAAACTTTCATCTGCTTATATAACTAAAACTCAATTAGAATTTATATCAGAAGAAAAAAAAGTCTTGGAAATAGTTTTTGAAAACGATAATGTTATGGATTAAATAAATATTTTTATAAATGTAAAAGCAGCAAAAGTTGTAAATACAGTTGATCTGAAGCTTTACAAAATAACTGCATCGCAGATACAAATGGTAGTTGCTCCTATCTCTTCTGTAGTGTTAGTCTTGTAAATCTGTTTATAGATGAAGCTTATTTCAATGTTTTTGGGGGAGGAGGGGTGGGGGTTAAATGGTTTAAAAATAAATATTTAAGTTCTGTAAACTTTCACAACCCTGTTCTCTTGTGCATTTCTTTAATTTCAATTGTGGAAAATATTTTGCATCTTCAAGTTGTATTTCTCACTATCAGAACAGCTGTTTTTGGCTCAGAATTGCAGGCTCCTTTAACCTGTCCAAAGTCATCCTCATGGAGTCCCTTCAAGGGTCAGTGTGTGGTGATCTCCTCCTGGAAGAGCAAGCTTCAGTCCCCATGTCGGTGACAGAATGAACTTCGATTACACAAATCAGGCCTAGCCAATCTTATCACCAGAATTCTCACTTTGAATTGTGTGGACCACATCAAAGATGTCCTTCAAACTCTCTTCTTTTTTCTTTTGCTTCCCCCTTGCGGGGTGGGGGTCCATAGCTCAAGTGGTAAGAGCGAGTGCTTTGCATGTATAAGGTCTTGGGTTCAATCCCCAGCATCTCCACCTCAGGATCCCTGATAGCACACCGGGATGGTCTCTGCCAGAGACCCTGGAAGAGCCAGATTTGAACCTGAATTTGAAACCCCTGCTGCTGTGTCAGGTTGTGACAATACTGGGCTAAGATGAGCCATTGGCCTGACTCGGTTAGGCAGTTTAGTTTAGTGTTTCTCATAGCAGGGGATGGACAGTCATTTTAGTATTTGGGAGGTAATGTCTTCGTATTGCATAGGCCTTGGCTATACACGCATTCTACCCAAATCACCAGTGGCTTGAGGTGCTCCATGCTTTCTAGGACCCTACACAAGTCTCTAAGTGGTTATGCCCCAGGCTCCCTAGAGAAAGGGGATATTTACTTACTGCACAAGGATGTTAGTGGTTTAATCCAGCAGAATCTGTGAAAAGCTTTGAGTTCTTCAATTGGGCCGTGCTATAGCAGCAGAGTATTATTATATTGCAAATGGGATTTGCTGTACTGAAGTCCTGGGCATCTGAATGAGCTCTATTCCTTTGAGTATGAACGGCTCTGTGGAGTACTGACTTCAGAGACCAGTTGTCTTTCTTCCCCCACTCCACCGGCTAGGATTATTGTTGAGCTCTGTAAAGCACTAGGGGCTGGGCTAGTCCCTATAAGAGAGTGTAGGGGCCTGCCTGTAACGAATGACTGCACAGCACTAGCTACACTGCTTTGTCCTATAGCAATAAGAAAAGTTGATAATTTAACATGTCCTGGAATCCACCAACAAGATTGTGTTTGGCATCTGTGTGATTTGTACAGGTCTGCTCCTATGTGCAAGTGAATTGAGGGCTTAGTAAATAGAAATACACTTTCCTGATTCGACACCGCTTTCAATCTATTTCTTTTTAAATGTATTGGGTAAAGTTGCCTCTTGCCCCACTTTGTGCAGGGGAACAGCGCTCTTTGCAAGATGGTAGGTTCCTGGGCTGCTGATCTTGCACTTTTAAAGTATCTTCTGGCTTGTGAGTGTTGCCTCAGTTAAAATGTTTTAATTTAAATTTTGTTAAAACCAATAGACTGTGTTTTGATATGAGTGCGCTAATGGGCAGCTGGCTGAAGATGGTGTAGCTCCAGTTATCCAGCAGCCAAGAGTCTCTGCAGTCACCACTTACATATTGCATGACTCCAGCAGCAGAGGCTTTAAAGAACAGCATCTTGGGATGTACTTGCAAGCAAGTGAACGCTTGAAGGTTCACATGAGTGCTTACTACAAACATCAGAGTTAATAATTTTTATTTTTCTATAGTGCCCCCTTTCCAGAGCACTTCACCTACTAATCAACACAACTTTTAATTGTCACAACAACCCTGTGCAGTAGGTTAGGCTGAGAGACTATTGTGACTGGCCTAAGGTACGATGTGCTACCTCCCAGGGCATGTACGGCACACAGACACTACACCCCAGGGAGAACGAGGCTGGCAAAGAATCAAACATGGCTGGCTCTGACTGGGTCTCTCTCTTACAGGGAGAACAGCTTTAGGCTACAGGAGCCACTTTGCCTGTTAGCTGTGGAAAATAAAACACAAGACTCCAGCTGTAGGATGTTTTTTTTTTTAATTGTTTCTAAAATGGTATAAGAAAGCGTAACTAAGAAAAGGTGGCGCAGGGGGGCTGGCCGTGTCCTGCTACAAGGATCGCAGCCTGTGCGTGTATAGAGAGCACTGACAATTTCCCCAGGAAAACTATTCCTGTGTGCATGGCTGGCCTGGCAGCAGGGCCGTAGGCAAGCGACTCAGATGAGGTGACACCCCCGCATTGCTTAACATTCCATGGAAGGGGCTAGAGACCGTTTTCAGGGCAGCGAGAGCATCCTCTAAGCTGTGGGGCTTTTTGAGGGTTTGGTTTGGTTTCAGGAGATGCTTTTGCTACGGCTCTCGGCTGCCCAGAGGGCTGGTAAATACAGCTCGGGCGCCTGCATCAACCTGGAGAATGATAGAAAGCTCACGGCACAGTTTCTGTTGCAGCTACAAAGTGTTTTCTCATTGGTGGTTGTAGGCAAGGAGCTTGGCCAGGGCTCCATCCTGGGACAACAGGTGCCACGGATGGGGGGAGGGTTACGCCAGCTGGCAGAGCGTGGACTTTAACAGGGAGACCCACTTAGTTTGGGGATTGAGGCAGCCACATCAAGTTTGCTGACAGCTGTGGGGGGGGGGGGCTGGATTTGATGCCCATACACTGGTTTTTAAGTCAAAGGCCAATTGACACCGTGGTGAGTTTTTATGTGTCCCCTAAAATCCAAGTTCCTATCCCCAAGCACCAGAGAAGCAGAACTCCTTATCAAGCACTTTCCTTGGGTGCTTTCCTCTGAAAGGGCAATCTTGCTGGGTTGATTCGCTCTATCAATTACAAACAAAAGTACAAAGCTATTGGGGAACAAAGTGCTGGCAGAAGATCAGATTGAGTTCCCTACTCAGTGGAAACACAAAAATATTGGGCAAAGGCAAGGGAGATTTAGCACCATCCTCCGTTTGGAGAGAGTCTCGTGTTCTCATTGTTCCTCACCGCCCAGAATGACATGCTCTGGCTTCGAGAAGCACTCGTGGTCTACAGCGAGGAGCTGAGAATTCCTAATTCCTAAGCAAGTCCCGTATCAGACAGCACCATCCCCTTTAGAAACCTCCCCCCAATGTGTTCTGAAGCTCAGACTTTGCTGCAAAACATCTCGGCAAAAGGATCCATAAAGAGAGACTTCCAAATTCATCTATTCATTTGTGTTTTCCCTTTGCTGAGGAGCATCAAAGTGCCTGGCCTACTCTAGGAAACCCTTTATGAGATGGCTTTTACCTCCACTAGACCTGCCGTCCCCTGGTGGAGGATATTCTGAGAGCCTACCCATTAGGAGATACTGGATGTTGCAGCCACCGAGTTGCCTGCTGCCTCAGTCTCTCCTCTAAACCCATCAGCAAATCCTATATTGTTAATTCTAACAGCACAACACCGACGTCTCGTGGGGGTGGTAAAGCAGCAGCTTAGGCCAGAGATAGGAATGTCTGTCTCTGCTTTCTCAACACCATTTTGTTTAAGTGAAATAATTTCCTGTCCCCAGCGAAGTCCTTTCTTTGGTGCCACCCGTCGCGAAGCAAACCTCTTCATCTTCTTCATCCAGCTGAAGGCTGCCGGAAGAAAGGCGCACCCTTGCCGTGGGCGCCTTAACCACCCTGCCGTAGACGGAGTAGTAGTCGGAAGTCAGGAGGTCCGAGTCGGAATCGCTGGACTCGGTCCCACTGCCCACATAGCGTTCCGTGAGCCATGGGGCTCTGGGGGGCTCAGGAGGCCCTTGCTGGGCTAGGACGTACCGTAAGATGTTGGCTTTCCTGCTGCTCAAGGCAGGGCAAGGCCCCAGAGGCCGGAACTCTGAGCCGTAAGGGAAGTGGATGGCTTTCATGTCCGATTGGCTCCAGGATCTCTTGGGCAGCTGTTCCTGGATGCTGTAGTCAAAAGCACCGCACTCCTCCTCTGGCTCCATGCTCACGCTGCTTACACAGCTAGTTCTAGGCATGGGCTGCGGCTGGAACGCCCACATCCGGCCAGCACTAGGACTTCTCCTGGAAGGCTTCATGGGCACTGGACCAGGGCAGCTTGCTCCTCTGGCTTCCTCATCAGCAAGGGCTGCTGTGCATCTTGGTACTTGGGGCGGCCTGTCCACGTAGAAGAAGACTTGCGGAGAAGCGGTGTCCGGCCGGTGGCTTGTGGAGGGCATGTACGGCACGTCGGTGTAAGTCAGTTGCCTGGTGGCCACCTCCCGCACGTTGCCGACAGAGGTGCTTTTACTGTTCTCGGCGAACGCGTGGCTGGGCTGGAAGGAGGTGAGTGGGATCCTGTGCCCGTAGAGGTTAGCCAGCTCCCACTCACGCTCCATATCCATCTCGGCATAGGCCAGCGGGAAAGCGGAACTGCTTTGGGAATGATGCAGAAGCGCAGGGTCTGCTTCGGGCTTGGAGCGTTCCAGCTCGGCTGTGAAGATGACCTCGACGGCAGAGTTCCTCCGCCTGCTGTCTAGGATGGGCTCTGATGCGTGGACTCCATTTGCGTTCCGGTAGCACCCCCGGCTGCTGTAAGCCAGCCGCAAGTCCTCCACCTGTAGGAGGGAAGAGCGGACACTCAAATCGGAAGACTACATACTTCCTTTCACTTATGTTTGCATGCCCTGAGTTCTGAAGCAAAGCCTCGTTTCCTGCCAAACCACAATAGCACATCTCCACACAGCCTTAGAACATAGCTGAGGGGCCTTCTAACAAATGAGGAAAGATGCACACCCAGGGCGTCCATATATGCAAAACATAGGCGTTCTTTACAGCCCTTCCCTACCAGTCACCCCCTCCCCCCTGCTGTACAGATGCAGCCATTACTGGTCCCGGTGACCAGGGTCCTTAGTGGTTAGTCCCTGCCTGGCCATGTCACAATGGGCACAGTGTCACCTGTGACATACAGGGCCACAGGCAGGCACAACCTCCCCATAAGGTATTCCCTGCAGGTAAAGAACGCCTTAAAATTGGCTGTTTCTGCAGCCTGGCTCAATCAGGAAGAGCATGTCGGACATACCCGAGGCAAAGCTGCTTTCAAGACCCAGTTCATGATTTCAGGGTCAGCGGGGAGACATACCAGCTCATCTAAGTGACTTGGGGGCAGGGATTCTGGTCTGGCTAATGCCACAACAAGCCCACTAACTGGTCTTTGACTAAAGGGTCTCTTTTAGGAGAGATTTGTTTACTCCAAGACCTGGAGAATTTTCCTTGTGTTTTGCAACCTGGGTCAAGAGTTAATCACACTGGATTTCTAAAAACAATTTTTGACTTATTTCTAATTTAAATTTGTCCCTCCCGTCACTGGGTTTGGGGAATTTTTGTTTTTCCTCTGCTAAATTAAGAGCCCTTCACTACCCAATACTCTTCCCCGTGGAAGATGCTCATATACCATCTTCAAGTTGCCACTTAACCTTCCTCTTTATATATCAAATGAACTGAGTGCCTTACAACCACATCCTGACAAACAGTGACTAAATCAACTGCTTTGATTCAATTTAATGGAAGTAACTACTCTGCTTTGGCAGTGGTCAAATGAACAATGTAAACCAAAGTAGTATGGCATCAATTTCCCCTCTAGCTGAGCGTTAATGATCGCTGAACTGTCGTCACCATCCTCCTACGGATAACGTGTTCACACGAACAGTTACTTAGAAACACACATCAGTTTTCCAGGAGTACCTCTCTCTCTTCCTACAAAGTAGTACAGCGATTTCTTTGATTGGACCGACTCCAGTTGGGGAGGTAGGCAAGCTTTCGGACTGCCTAGGCTCCCTCATAACTCCTGACGTGCCTGATGAAGGACCCTGGAAGTTCCGAAAGCTTGCCTACCTCCACCAGCTGGAGCTGGTCCAATCAAAGTAATCACTATAGTACTTGGTCTCTGTTGCCTGTATTTGGGACCAACATGGCAACCTGACTTTCTCTGCGCTACCCTTGAACAACATTGGTTTAGCCTCCTCACTAACTCCTGTCAATTCCAACCACTTTCTCCTCCCCCCCTCTCTCCCCTTCCCTTCCTTTGAGGCTCACTCCGTGCGTCTCTACTCCCCCCTCCGTCTCCGCGTCACTGTCATCTACCGCCCCCCTGGCTCGCTCTCCTCCTTTCTGAATTTGAGTCCTGGCTCACTTTCTTCCTCTCCGACGATATACCCCCCACTCTCATCCTCGGAGACTTCAACATTCACGTTGATGTCCCTTCCCAGCCCTCAGTCTCTCGCTTCCCCTCACTAGCCTCCTCCGTCAACCTCCACCTTTGGACCAACTTCCTCCACCCATGCTAATGGCCATTCTCTTGACCTCGTCTTCTCTAGGAACTGCTCTCTCTCTGATCTTTCCTTCGATCCTCATCCCATCTCTGACCACTTCCTTGCCTCTTTCAATGGCTCCCACTGTCCCCCTTCCTCTTCTCCTTCTCCACGCTCCTTCCGTGACCTGCAGGCCATTAACGCCCTGGACTTTACCTCCTCTCTCTCTCCCCTCAGTCTCCTCCTCCCCTGACTCTGCCATTTCAATGCTTCTCTCTCCACCACCCTTGACTCCCTTGCTCCCTGCTCGCTCCCACAACCCCCATCCTTGGCTCAACCCCAGTATCCGCCACCTCCACTCCTGCACCCGTGCTGCTGAACGCCTTTGACGCAAATCCCACTCTCATGCTGACTTCCTTCACTTCAAATTCTGTCTCTCCTCCCTTACTTCTGCTATCTCCCTCACTAGACAACGTTATATGCCTCCCACATTGAGTCCTGTTCTCGGGACCCTCGCCACCTATTCTCCACCTTTGACTCCCTCCTCAAGCCTCCCTGTCCTCCTCCTCCCTCTTCCCTTTCTGCTCAGGATCTTGCTTCCTTCTTCACCTCCAAGATAGACAAGATCTGCCTTGACATCGCTTCCCACTCCTCTTCCTAC
>QEPC01011901.1:26930273-26985230 GCA_003113815.1 Sphenodon punctatus | reverse complement strand
GTGTGTGTAGTCAGTGGGAGGGGTGTGTGTGTGAGGGGTGTGTGTAGTCAGTGTGTGTGTGGGGGGGGTGGCAGTGTGTGTAGTCAGTGGGAGGGGGGTGGCTGACACTGTGTGTAGTTGGGAAGGGGGTTGGCACTGAGTTGCTGGTATATATTTCAGGGCAAAAGGGTTTTGAGCCGCTATTGCTGAAGAGAAACAAGCCCATCAGCCTTCAGAGGAGAGACGAGCCAATCAGTCCACGTTTTGTGAGGCTTTTTTTAATGATACGAGATGCTCAAGATTGATGGAATGGCATGTTGGGAAATGAACTTGCATTCACAATTTCAATAAGGATTTCATTATTTGCATAATTTATTCTGCTTGCAGAATTTGGGCTTCCTCCTAGTTGCAGAATTTTAAAGCAAAAAAAAAATATTGAAATTTCACTGAATACTGAGACCATGGAGTATGAGGAAACAAAAATCGATGACAGACAGAGACAGAACAAAAAAGCAGCCCTGTTTGCATTTACCGTTAGCAAACCGAGAACTAAATAGGCTAATGCCGTGTTATATTAACCCCTCGAGTTCAGGTTTGATTTTCTGATGCTTCGGGTACAGCATTTCCCTAACGGAACGTGATGGCTTTAATGTTGTGTATTCATTAATTTTTTTATAGTAAGCATTGTGTATCTCTCTGGTCCTGGACCAACATTTTCTTTTTTCGGTTACAGGATCTGTGGCCATCTTACAGATAAACTACTACTGGTGCCTGCTACCTTTCAGTAGCCTTGGCGTTGCTGCTAGGGCGGGGGCTGCCGCGCGAGGGATTACGCTGCAGAAACACTTTGGGTTCCCTGCTGGGTCAGCGGGATGGCAGCAGCCTTCTCCCCAACCCCACAGAGCAAACGCGGAACCATCTGCCTTGCACTGTAGGTGGGGGAGGGCTCCTGGGAGGATTCCCTGCCTCCTGCTGGTCAGGGAAACCTTTTTCCTCCCAGGGGCCACTCTAGTGCAAGCTTCACAGCCTGGGTAGAAATCAGAGGCAGGGGAGCTTAAAGGGTGCGCTTAGCATGGGGAAGCTCGAGATTATGGATCTGTTCCCTCCCCTCGTGAGCAGGCCCCTCCTCTCTGCTCCCTTACCCTGAGCTCAGCTTTTCAGTGCTTGGAAGTAAGAACTAGATCCAGGAACTGGAAAGGGACCAAATTAAAAACAGCCGTGGCTCAGTATTAGCTCATGGGCTGTAGGCACTGGGCAGTGATGTGGGGTTTTCCGGAAAATTTTCCGATAAAAACATTTCTGAACATTTTTCCAGTGCCCTAAATCACAATTGGGATTTAGCATGTTTATTTGACTTTTACTTAGTAAACAAAAACTCAAAAAGTACACTACGTTCATTTTATGTGCTGGATAAATATCTCAAAAGTTTTTACAAAAGCCCCAAGTAGTTGAACTGAAATAAATTACGAAAAAAATTCAATAAACTGCACTTAATGTAGTTTAAATGTTCAAATAAATTCAGAGTTTTACTAGGAAATTATTTTTATTGGAATTAGGAATTGGCATCCATTCATTATGTTACTAAATAATTTTATGAAACAATGCATTTTTAGAACCGGAAAATTTTCACCCCAGAACACTGACTGTAGGTTCCCCTTAGCGGCTTTGTGAAATGAACCAGGTGACCAGGTAGCAGCTGGAGGCGGGGAGAGGGGGCAGAGGAAAGGGGCATGTTTTACTTTTGTTCCGGGCCTAGTCAATTTGAAAACCAGCTCTGATGTATTGTAAAGCGGCGATGGCAGCAACAGCAAGAAATGCAGAGCTGTTTAAATCCCAAGCTTCACTATCAACAGATTTGATCTGGAGAAAGCCTGGCCTTTTCTGGCTTGCTACAGACGCTCACTTACGCTGTTCCCTGCGTGACTCCAGAATTCCAGCCCAAAGTATTCCTTCTCGGCAAGGTTCAGGTGGCTGCAGCTCAGGTTGAACAGCGCTTTCCCAGAGGACTTTTGCTAAGAAACAGAAAGAGAATGAGAGGTAGCAGGGTAGGCAATGCCCGGATCCAGACGGAAATGGAGTTCCGCAGGGGTGCGACGATGCAGGCGGGAAAATAAAAACCTGTTCAGGGGTTGGAGCGATAAGCTAAATGATTGAGGAAGTGCCTGGCATGGGTTTAGCGAGAGAGAGAGAGAATAACTAATAGATACCAAATGGGGAAAAATAAAAAAATAGATTTCACTTCTACATTTTGACCCTAAAGTGAAGTCACTTCCTCCTTCCTACTTCGTTATCTGGACATATAGCTTGTCCCATTCCCAGGGTGAGTTACCGACCCTAGCCAAAATATGGTGTGCGCGCGTAACCATCTCCCTCCAAAGCGCCACTTCCTCCAAAGCCTATCCCAGTCTACCAAATGCCTGGCCAAATAGGAAGATCTTCAGCTTCCAGAGATAGTGTTTGTTTGGTGAATTTCCAAGGGAAGGGAGTTCTGGGTTGCTGGCCAGGGTAGGTCCTGGTGGAACTAGCTCCCTGACTGGCTAGAACTGAGCCGACTAGCAGCTATAGCATGGCAGCTGGGCCCCATTCAGGCCATAGAAACAGGAGGGGGAGGACAGGTGAGTTGAGGCTGGTGGCTATGTAGCTGGCCAGCGGAGAAGCTCATATCTGTAGGAGTCAAGAAGGGGTGGAGACTTGGAGCCACAGGTATCCCTAAGCCCAGAGACTCACTACCAGCCTGTGGGCACTGCATATTAGAACTGTCCATAACCTACAGCTGAAGGCACTGCAAATTAAGGACTCCTGGAGCAGAACCGTGTGGTACTAGGAGTCTTTGCGACTGGCATAGGCCCTAATCCTGCAGCAACTCACCCACTGAAAGGGCCACCCCATGACAATCCCCCTACAGACGAGACACAGAGCAAGACTCTCCCGTCCCGTGTTCCAAATGTTGCCCCCTGGCTGAGGATCCCATTCTACTAAGGACATAAACTGGAGGGTAGCGAATAAAACACCGATATTTAAAAAGGACTCCAGAGGCGATCCTAGGAACTACAGACCGGCAAGTCTCACATCTGTGTCGGGCAAAACGGTGGAGACAATTATTAAGAACAGAATTACAGGGTGTATTGATAAACATGGCTTAACAGCAAAGAGACAACATGGATTTAACAAAGGGAAATCATGCCTCACTAATCTATTGGAATTTGTTTAAGGGTGTAAATAAGCATGTGGATAAGGGTGAGCCAGTTGATATAGTGTACCTGGATTTTCAGAAAGCCTTTGATAAGGTCCCTTGAGAAACGCTTAGGAAGTCATGGGATAGGAGGAAGCGTCCTATTGTGGACTGGTAAGGGGTGAGGTGATCAAATTTGCAGACGGCACAAAGGACCTTTTTGCACGGATGCTCCCCCCCACCCCCCGGTCCATACGGATGGGCGGTGGAGGGGTGCGTCCGTGCAACCACCGCGGCGGATGGGTGGCGGGGCATGAGCACTCCTACACTCCGCCCATCGCCCACACACTGAGGCATCGGAGACAACGGAGATGCCTCCGTGTGTGGAGGTGGGTGGGCGTCCGTGCGACAGGTCGCCCACACACTGCCCACACGCCACGGCCGCCACCCGTCCCCATCCCACACCATCAGCCTGTTTGAAAAGGGCCAAAGTTATTCAAGGTAATTCAAACACAAGCGGACTGTGAAGAATTGCAGGAGGATCTTGCGAGACCGGGTGACTGGGCATCTAAATGGCAGATGAAATTTAATGTGGACACGTGCAAAGTGATGCGCACAGGGAAGGACAATCTAAACTTTATGTACACAAGACTGGGTTCTAAGTTAGGAGTTACCATTCAGGAAAAGGGCCTTGGAGTCATTGTGGACAAAAATCCACAGCTCAGTGTGCGGCGGTCATCAAAAAAGCAAACAATGTTACAAATTACTTGTAGGGGGAGAGAGAATAAAACTGAAAACATCATAATGCCTCTATTTAAATCTACGGTGTGATTGCACCTTGAATAGTGTGCAGTATGGTCGCCCCAGCTCAAAAAAGATATAGTAGAAATAGAAAAGCTATGGAGAAGGGCATCAAAAATGATCAGGGGTCTGGAACAGTTCCCCTGTGGAGAGAGACTGGATGGGTTGCAGCTCTTCAGCTTGGAGAGGAGACAACAGAGGGGATAGGATAGAAGTTTATAAAACCACGAGTGGTGTAGGACACATAAATAGGGGATGGTTATTTATCTTCTCAAATAGCACTAGGACTAGGGGACACTCTATGAAACTAATGGGTAGCAGATTTAAAACAAATTCACTCAACGCACAATTCAGTTGTGGATTTTTGTGCCCGAAGACGTGGTCAAGGCCAGTAAGTGTAGCCGGGTTTAAGAAAGGGTTGGACAAATTTCTGGCGGATCGGCCCATTAGCGGCTATTAGCCGTGTAGGTTTGGGGAATGTCGCCTCTGAGTGTCGAGAGCTGCGAGCGAACAACAGGGAACGGATCGCCCCATTATGACCGGTTGAGTACTACTTCCAAGCCACCGAGATCGGCCACCGTCAGAGAGAGGATGCTGGGCTGGATGGACCATCGGTCTGACCCAGTCTGGCATTTTTTAATGTTCTTATCTTCAAAGCCAACAGAGCTGCCCCACACCCTGCCTTGCAGACTCCCATGGGGTCGTGTTCTACAATTGTGGAGTCAAATTTCCATTAAAAAGCTGTTGCCCAAGAGATTGTGATTCAGACACAATGCCATGGAATCTCTTGAAGGCAACAACTGCTCTCAGAATTAGCAACGGGTGGGGGAGTTGTCATGAACTAGGGATTGCCATGGCAAAGGCGTTTTAATTAAACAGCCATCTGCAAAAAGGAGCAGTCAGACGGGTGTAACCTGTTGGTGCGGCAAGAGCTGGTATTTGGGTGGGGGGGCACATCAAGGGCCAGCGTTATCACAGAGCAACCAGGGACGACCGTCCCGGGGCCCCGTTCTTTTCTCCACTTCCCCACAGCAGCCGCTGTTTGCACCAGGGCTGCGCTCGTGGCCCCCAACACGACCACCTCTAGACTCCTGTAGAGGGTGCCCCCAAGGAGCTGGAGCCACAGCAGAGAGGGTGGGGCTTCATTTCATCTTCACTCTGAGCTGGGGCTACAAACACTAAGGCTGGCACTGGGTGTGCCCTGACGGGCGTTTCTTTACCATACACGGGTTGAGCGCAAGCAAGAAGATAGGGAAACAATGCTGGTGGCGAGGAATCGAAGCAGAAATTTGGACAGTCCAAAAGGTGAGCCTTTCCTGGCATTTCCCAGTTTAAAAACCACAGCTGAGTGGGGAGGAATTGGGGAAGGAGAAGTTTACAAGTTTGCCTGCGATGATCAAAGTCAACAAAGTTCCCACAAAAACGTCCCCGCTAACTTCAAGTGGCACGAAAGCCTGGGACACCAGACAGAAAAATCCCAGAGGCTCATTCCTTCAACGTTGTAACGATGCTAGCTCAAGCCAGCAAAGCATAACCGCCAAGTAGCCACAGCAGAGTCGAGGAGATTTGCGCATCTCCTCGGGGTGAGGAGCGCGTACTAAGGGGCTTGGCTGGAGCAGGCCAGCGTTCTCAAAGGTTTCCCTTTAGGAAAGTTTCCCCCATAATTTGTGTGCGACTGCATTTGGAGACATAAACATAAATCCCACGACCCTGGCGCATGCAAAGTTCAAGAAATTACCCGTTAGGATCATGTCCCACCCCACCTGATCCAATTTAGCCTCCTGCAGCCCTCCTCCCCCTTTGGTAACCTCTGATTGATTTCCAAATGCCCCCACTTCACGCAGCCGGAAGAGGGGCCGTGGTTGGGTTTTCAGTGCAGAGCTCTGCAGTTATTATTTATATTTATTTTCCTGCATACTGGCATCTCAGGGCAACGCACAACATAAAACAATAATAATAAAACCGTCTAAAATACTATAATATAAAAAATATCCATCATAAAATTCAGCAGCAGCTAAGGCAAATAAAACCCCTCCCCCGCCCTTCCCCGAAGGCCCGGCGGAACAGCCAGGTCTTACATCATCTACGGAAAGAGGGGAGGTCCGGGGACAGACGGGCCTCCAATGGGAGGGAGTTCCACAGCCGAGGTGCGGCCACTGAGAACGCCCTCTCCGCCATCGCCACCCAGCATACCCGGGGGACTTAAGAGTCGGGCACCCCGGCCGACCGCAAGGGCCATGAAATGACCCGAGGCCTGAGGCGGTCTCGCAGGTAAGCAGGACCCAAGCCGTTTAAGGCTTTATAGGTCATAACCAACACCTTGAATTGAGCCCGGAAGACAACAGGCAGCTAGTGCAGAGTACGGAGCACAGGTGCGATGTGTTCGCGGTGGCCCGTCCCTGTTAGGAGGCGGACCGCCGCATTCTGCACCAGCTGCAGCCTCCGGGCCATCGTCAAAGGTAGCCCCACGTAGAGCGTCCAGTCGAGAGGTAATGAAAGCAGGGATGATGGTGGCCAGATCCGAGCCCGAGACATACGGCCGTAGCCGTCGCACCAGATGCGCCACAGCTTCCACCTGACAATCCAGACGGAGCTGCGGGTCGAGGAGCACCCCCAGACTACGAACCTGGGCGGCCAAAGGGGGTGGGCAGTCGGGGAAAGCTTGGCTCTGTCCCCTCGGCTTGTCTGACCTGGCAGCCCTGAGGGGGATTATTTATTGTGCTTGTTTTGATTTTGATCCCACCTTTTCCCGTAGATTCAGGGTGGCTCACAATATACAAAAAAATATAAAACCCCATTAAGACCATTCCCACTCCAACCTCCTGCTAGAGTCCCCCTCCCGCCCCCCAGCCCGCTAAAAGCTCGGCTGAGTAAAAAGGTCTTCCATTGTCTTCTGAAGACTCTCACGGTCAGGCTTTGGTGAACCTCTAGCCCCTTCATTAGATACTAGCGGAAGCTGCATTGACCTGGCCCTCTCACGTCTGGCAGGTGTGGTGTACACAGTCAGGGAGTGATCTGTTCCTGTCACATCAAGGTTACCAAACGGAGAGGCTGGCCTCGCGGCTCCGCGGCGCAGAGCTACATCTTTGTGAATGTCCCCCCGTCTCCGCCTATTTTCCCCTAGATTGTAAGCCCCCTGGGACAGGGACCCATCTCTAATTAAAAACTGTACAGCACCAGGCACGTTGCTGGTGCTATATAAATAAGTAACGAATCCATTATTTCAGAATCCTACAGCTCCACAGAACATTGGAGATATCTTACACAACCTCCTTAGCACCCCTTAATTTTGAAAAAGCGAGCAGGGAGCCCCAGAGCACCTTAACTGAAGGGCTGGAAATCCTGTATTTCATTAAGGCTGTTGACAGTAGTAACACACTGTGGATTGCACCCCAAGATGTCAGTGCAATTTTCAAATATTAATTAAGCTGCACAACCCTGCAAGTTGGAGGGTAATTAAGTGTCATTATGTTTGGCGAGCTGAAACACAGAGTTTAAAACTAGGCGTGTGCATCCGTCTCGTATTCTTTTATTCATGAAAACGAACTGGTCCCTATTTGCTTTCCTAAATAAGGATACAAGAATGGATGAATGAGCAATGATTGTCATTTGCTTTCATTAAAAAAGGAATGAAGGAATTCTTTGCTGCCCTCATAGCGTCTGCAAAGTCGCGTCCAGTGGAGCTGTTCCGGGTGGTGCGGGCGCTGGTCAGTCCGGCCTCTCCTCCGCCTGGACGGGGACTTGTCCCAGGCCCGCTGTGAGGAGTTTGCCACCTACTCTGCAGACAAGATCGCTCAGATCCAGAGCAACTTTGACACCGGGTTAGAGGCAGGAAGTGAGGAGCGTGAGGTTATGGAGGCACCGTCTGGTCGCTCTTTCTAGGACGAGTTTCAGGAAGTGACGCCGGCCGATGCGGTGGATGTCCTGGGGTCTGTTAGGGCCACCAGTTGTGAATTAGATCTGTGCCTGTCCTGGTTGGTGAAAGCCTCCAGGGAGATATTGGGGACGGTGCAGGCGAGGGTGGTTAACGCATCCGTTCGGCAAGGGAGGTTATCATCCAGCCTCAAGGAGACAGTGGTGCGCCCCCTGCTGAAGAAGCTATCTTTGAATGTGGACGCGCTCGCCAGCTACCGACCTGTCTCTAACCTTCCCTTTTTAGGGAAGGTTATTGAATGGGCAGTGGCTTGGCAGCTCCAGGTGCATCTGGACAGTATCGGTTTCCTTGACCCTTTTCAATCTGGGTTCCGCACCGGCTATGGTACTGAGACGGCCTTAGTGGATGATCTCCGCCGGGAGATGGACGCAGGATGTTCGACCTTTTTGATCCTGATAGATCTCTCGGCCGCTTTTGATACCGTGGACCATGGGCTGCTGTTGAGGCGGCTGCGAGACCTGGGGGGGTCTGGGCGGGACGGTCCTTGGATGGTTCCGCTCGTTCCTGTCGGGGAGAAGCCAGCGGGTGGTGCTGGGGGCTGAAACATCTAGCCCCCGGGCCTTGACCTGTGGCGTTCCGCAGGGCTCTATTCTGTCTCCACTATTATTTAACATCTATATGCAGCCCCTGGGGGAGATTGTGAGAGGGTTCGGGGTGCGATGTCACCAATATGCTGATGATACTCAGCTGTACCTCTCGTTTTCAACTGACCCAGGTCCCGCTGTCTTGTTACTTTCCCAATGTTTGGAGGCCGTGGCGGATTGGATGTGGCAGAGCAGACTGAAGCTCAATCCCGATAAGATGGAGGTGATGGTGGTGGGGAGAGCGAGGAAGGTGCTGGCCCCCCTGATGGGGGGGGTTCGCCCTCCTGTTGCTCATCAGGTTCAGAGTCTGGGGGTGGTTTTGGATTCGGGCCTCCGTCTGGATCGGCAGGTGGAGGCGATGGCTAAAGCCGACTTTCGCCAGCTGTATCTGGTACGGAGGCTTCGGCCATACATCTCCGGGCCCGACCTGGCCACTCTCTTTCACGTCATCATCACCTCGAGGCTAGACTACTGCAACACGCTCTACGTGGGGCTTCCCTTGTTTCTGGTTCGGAGGCTGCAGCTGGTGCAGAATGCGGCGGCCCGGCTCCTTACCGGGATGGGACGGCGGGAGCACAACACCGGTGCTCCGCGTTCTGCATTGGTTGCCTATAGCGCACCGAGCCAGATTCAAGGTGTGTTGATCTATAAAGCCCTGCACGGTCTGGGCCACTCATACCTCGGGGACCACTTCGCCCTCCGCGCCTCAGAGCGATCCCTTTGGTCCACCGGAGGCGCCTTTCTGGAGGTCCCCCGTGTAAAATGGGGGCCACAATGGAGAGGGCGTTCTTGGTGGCTGGGTCGCGTTTATGGAATTTCCTCGCGGAGGCGGCTCGCCTGGCCCCGGGCCTGTTGACGAGTTTGCAAGACCTGGCTGTTCGTCCAGGCCTTCGGAGGGGAGGGTGGGAGGGTTGGGGTGTGTGTGTTTGGGTTTTAGTGATGTTTTATAAATTGTTGTGGGGTTGGTGTTATTTTTTTATTGTTGTTGATTTTAGTATTATTGTGCTTTTATGATATTGTAAGCCACCCTGAGATGCCATAGGCGTGAGGGGGCAGCCAATAAAGTTAATGAAATAAATAATAAAATAAAATAAAATAAAAATAAAATAATAATGAAAACATTGCACAGGTGGACTACGACCGCTTGGGCTGTTCTGTGCACGTGCCCCCTTTTCCAAAACGGTGCCGCAGCGTCTGCGTCGTTTTCGAAAAGGGCACGCACGCGCAGAATGGCCCTGCACGTGGCCATTTGCGCACGCGCTACGATTTTAAAATGTTTCTATTAAAAATGAAATAAAATAAATCACTGCGCTTCCACAAACGGCTGCTGGCCCATTCTGCGCAAGTGCACCCTTTTCCAGAAATGGCACCGGCAGCATCGGCGCCATTTCGGAAAAGGGTCAGGTGATTTAAAAAATAATAATAATAAATTATTTTTTAATTTAAAACACAAAATAAAAATGAAAAAATGGTGAGGTCGTTTACAAAAACCGGGCCGTTTTCCAAACGACCCCCTGAAAACAAAGGGTTTTTCGTAAACGAAAACAAATGGGGTGCTTTCTGCACACCCCTAATTAAGACAGGCTGGAGAGACAGGCTTTTAGAACCCCGGAACCGTCACCGTCCCTGGTGAGCTACTCCCACCGCGATCCTCTTTTCTAAGCCACTTAAAAAGGCAGAGGTTCTAACACGACAGCCCAGGAGGGGCAGGGAATGTGCTCTGCAGATTGCGGGTCACAATCCCGATTGGTATTTGATAGGCTTTGCACGGTGCCTTTATTGCTGTCTGGGGTCAGAAGGGGTGGGGAACCTCAGGTCCAGGGGCCAAATGTGGCCTGCAGCTAGTTTCCAGTTCCTAGATATGACCCCTGGATCCCATTCCTACCCCCAAGCACTGAAAACCTGAGCTCAGGGCAAGGGAGCAGAGACGAGGGCATGCACCCAAGGAGAGGGGACAGTTCCATGGCTCAGATCTGTCATCTGGACCTTGCTTTTCTTGAGTGCCACCCCTCAAATATCCCCACCCTCAACTCCTGTGCAGCCCCCAGAGTTAGCACTTATTTTCCAAGTGGCGTCCGGGCGGGAAAAGGTTCCTCAGCCTTGATTTAAATTTGGACAATAGGGCCACACAGTAAAGCAAAACCAAAAAAACAAACAGGAACTCCCTGGCAGTAATAAACCCAGCCTGCGCATTTTCATGTCATTCTCTTTAACTCTTAATAATTCCCCCCGAATCCTAAAGGCTGAAAAGGAAATTATGTGGGAGCCAAAAGCAAGTGCTTTGGAGAGAGAGAAGAGGGATGAGCATTAACTCCCGCGCTGCTCTAGTTTTGTTTAATTGGCAGAGGAAGCATCGCTGGCGTGAAAACAGATGCACTTGTCAATGTGAAACCAGTTCCCAAAGGAAATGGAAGGTTGCAAGGGTTGCTCGGAGTGATGCCTACATGCTAGGAACTAATCGCTATCCTTTGCAGCACATGGCACGGTGGAAATTGCTAGCTGCACGTATGTTCTTGGGCTGCGGAAAAGTGACAGCGTAATGACAGCGTAATAACAGCCCTCCCAGCTCTCCTCCAAATTACTAGATCGCCGGGGTAATTAAAGCAATCAGCATTGTTTATTTCCATGCTAGAATTTTCCAGCTTTACAGCTGCTGGCTTTGGAGGGACAACGAGAGACGCCAAGGGTTAGCTGCCTTCTCACAAGCGTATGACTCAAGCAAGTAACTTCTAGGGACTCGTTTGTGACAGATCACATCACCCGCACCATCTGGCGCCAACGACTTCCAGTTCCGCCACCCCCACCCCCCATGTCCATTTCCTTTGCTTTTCAACTCATGAATGCCAACCACATCCAGAAAGAAACAAAAAAGTGTTTGCATCACGCTGCCCGTCTGCGCCAGAATTGCACTGCAAGGGCTTTGAGCCAGAGTCTCCACCGGCGCCGGCTTTGATAGGGCCCCAAACTTTGTGGCTGCACTGGTTTCCTGCTACATTCCCACCTGGGAGCTTTGCTCCACCTCTTTCACCATCCTCACGTGCCCCCATCCCCCCTCTTTGAACACATGCGTTCGGATCCCGCCCTGCAACCTTAAAATCCTTCCTGAAAACCCCCTACCTCTTCCACTCGGCTTTCCTCATCCCTGACACGCTGCTCACCAATGCTCTATCTACCAGCTGCTCCCCTGTAACTAAGCTAAGCAAGTGCACCTGCAACTTCGGGAACATCTCTCCTAGACTGTAAGCCTCTCAGGGCAGGGAGCGGTGTCTGATTAAGGATTGTTCAGTGCCGGGTACGTACATTGCTGGGGCTACAGAAGCACTTAATCATTTATTCACCTCTTTAACCTCAGCTGGGGATCGGACAGGAAGTCTGGTCTTCTGGCCGCGCTGGGACACTTGTGCACCAGGCAAGCACAGCCCAGGGCTAGCGGGAGCTAGTATCCAGGGGGTGGGAGTTGGGGAACCTGCCTTTTATTTCTGATGAACTGACAAGGGTCCAGACATTCCAGGAAGCGTGCAAGGGGACGGTGATGCCGGATCCCGGTCAGCACCCCAAAGCGGGGTCACGATCCCAGTTGACGTTATCCTTTGCTCGGCCTCCCCCTCCCCCCCCATGTTAACTGCATTTCCCTCAATTGGGGGTGGGGGGACGGGACAGGTCCCTGGCTTTGTTCATCTAGCATCTCAGAATGGGGTCAAGGAGGCAAAAATTCAAGGAGCTGCTGCCCGAGATGCTGAACTTATGATAATTTCACATTTCATTTTCGGGGTGGGGAGTGGAGAAACCCCCCAATACTCCCCCCCGCCCCTTTTCCAATCTCATGTCCTTCTAAACACTGGGAGTGGTCTTATAAAGGGTTTATATTTTCACCGTTTGTACTTTTGTATCTGTTTTAGGTCTATATTATATTGTTAGTCTTTTCTTAGGGGATTTCTATGAATTTGATATGGTTTTTGTGTTGCCACCTGCCTTGAGCCTTAGGGGGAAGAGCAGAATATAAATTTAAATAAATTAAAATAAAGAAATAAACCTCCCGGAACCTTTGGGGGAAGGATGGGTTAGAAATCAAAAGAAAAAAGGAAAGGCCTTGCTCATGATTTTGAAAGCCTGACTCATGAGTTTTAACCCTTCAGAGACAGCAGTGCAGTTATTCCCTTAACAACACGTACGGCACGAATGCCTAGGGATTTTGCGACCACCTATGCAGCTGGCAACAATCTCGGCTTCCAAGAAGGGAGCTTGCAAAATAGCCAACAATTTCCAATGTAAATTTTAAGACAAATCACAAAAAGGCTTAAGAAATGTTATTCCAAACAATATTTGTTTAAAGTCTCCGATTTATTATTATTTTTTCTTACCTACAACAACTTAATGGCCTTTCTTGTGAGTGCAGGAGATTCTTTCTAAAATATACTAGGCAAACTTTACAAAATGCATTTCACTCCCTTTGCTTTAATGGTTTTTGCTGTTTATAAATCGCTAGGCCCTGGCCCGGGGATGGGGGGGGGGGGGGGGAAGTACGCCAGGGCTCATGGAGCAGCGTTTGTAGTGGGTGTTGTGAGGACAGATGGGGAGCTGGATGGGGGACGGGGCGGGGGGTAAAAGCCCCATTTCCTCCTTTCCTTTGGGGTACAGTTTGGATTGACAGCACACCTGCTCACCGTTAAGCAGAATGTTCTGCTTTGCCGTTTCAGTGGATTCCTGCCTGCAACTCAGTTGCAAGCACAGAATAGTCAGCTCTGTTGAAATCCTCTTAGCAAACTCCCATCTTTATTCATAACAAAGGGATAGACTTTGTGTCTTTTACAGACTCAGCCCAGCAATTAGTTTCTCTCTCTCGCAGACGCATCTTGCCCTGTAGCAAATTATCCTTGCAAAGAACCAAGCTCTGCCTTTGTGAGGGGTTAGAAACCACAAAGCACTTTGCTTCTCTTCCTGCTCTTCTCTGGGAGAAACTCAAAATTCTGCCCGAGCCCAACGGGGATGGGTTCCTTGGCAACGACTCCAGCAAGAGGAGCCATGACCTGGGTGATGTTACAGGAGGCCGCATACGCAAAAGCGCTTATTCCTACGCACAGAGGAAAGGAAAGGTGCTCCTTGACTGCAAACAACCCTGCAGTGCCCCACACCCTGAAAGCATCCAGTCCACTTGTACGCAGACACAAAAGGGGAAGCCAGGTGCATGGAGCCAGCGTCCTCAAGCAAAAGAGGAGAATGAGGTCACTAAGACGGCCGGCGGCACGCACAGGCCACTGGGACATGTCACAGCCTCGGCCCAGCCACCTGTGACTCACCTAGCGCCACGTGGGGGGGGGGGGGAAGCACAATGTCCTGGTGGTGAGACTATCCACTCCCTATATGCTCCTCCGACCTCCGTAACATGTGCTCCTCAACTCCTGGAAATGAGACCCCACAGCCTGGCACTGGCTCTCCCAGCCCTACCTCGATTGCAATCGAATTGGCTTTAAAAACCTTCCCTGTAGAAATCCCAAACGTGATTAGCTCTAGAAGCACCAATTGCTAATAAGAAGCTTAACGAAGTTAGCGTCTCTTGAGCAAACGGCTTGTGCGCTCAGTTCTCGGAGGCTACAACTTTGGGAAGGGTTTTGTCTTCATTCAAAGTGGAAAATGGCTTTAGACAAATATTGGAAAAGCGGATCCCTTTTGGATTTTCGCCAAGGAGTGGGACTCGCGACACTTGTTTTGCATTGATGCAGCTACGCTGGCGTGGCGCCGTGGAACAATACAGTCATCACCTCGCGTTCTATTTGGAATAACTAACTGTGTCTAACAGATAGTCGAGGCCGTCTGCAAACGAGTCTAGCTTCGGTTATAACCAAGGTTCCTGGTTTTCTCTTTGCGACGCAAAACCAGAGAAAAACAAGAGATTTTGCCTTTTTCCAGAGAATTTCGCAGAAAAGGGCAAAATTGGATTGGATGGCTTTCTGTTGTAAACGGTTTTGAGATTTCACGGGAAGAAGGCAGGATAAAAACAGAAATAAAGATGCAAATGGGTTTGTGTCCGTCAAGCTGGTTATTTTATACCAGTATGACTAAGTCCCTTTCTGTCCCATATGCCAAATGTAAACCAGCCCTGGCAACACGACCCGGAAGAGGCACCGAACACCAGTCGGAGACATGCTCTAAACCAGAGCTTTCCAAACGGTGATTTGGGACCAAAGGTTGGAGACGACGGTGAAGGATATTAGATATTATCTTGTGTCTTGGGGTCATAGGACTGTACGGAGATTATCTCAAAGTGTGTGCGGGAAGGAGGATCAAAGAGGCAAAAAGAATAATAATTTGAGGAAGATCCCCAGAAAACAGCCCAGCCGAGAAAGAGACCAGGAAGTTAGATAACATGATGAGATCAGGGAACAAAGGGAGAGACCAACCCTCTCTTCTGCCCCCCAGGTACTGGCTATAGGCAGCAAGTGACGAGGGAAACGCACATCACGGAGCAGAAAAGAGACAGGCCCTCATAGCGCCGGAGATACAGACCTTGTGATACTGAACTGATTCCGAGCACCTCAGAAAACAAACATTTGTAGCTGAGCAACAAAAGTCATGGAAAGGATTTTACGAATGAGGGAAGGTAAAAATTAACTTGCCTTATTAAGTTTAAATGACAACGGTGGAGAGATGGTGTTGTCTGCACGATTTGGGGGAATGGAAGCACGATGACGGGAGAGGAGCTATTTTGGGTAGATACAACAGGGGGTAGAACTATGAGTCACTAGGCTGATAATGAGCAAAACGACAAATAAGGGAATTACTGTGGAAAACATCCAGAACGTGCAATAGGGTAAGATATGAAAAAGTCTCACCCCTTTTGCCATCTGGAAAATACACTAGGATCAGTCCCACACTGCCTTGAGGGGTCCAAATAGACTAGATCCTTGGATATCTTTCATTTCCAACTTCAATGGTCTTTGTGCTGTGCTCAGGTGGCCAAAAAGGCAGAACTGGGAAGAGACCCATCTCTAACTACTGATTGTACAGCACCAGGCACATTGCTGGTGCAAAATAAAAAAAACAACAATAAAACAAAACAAAACCAGCTAGCATTTTATGGTCTCGGTTTTCCAGAGGCTTCCTAGGGCCCCGATTTACTCCTACGTTACACCTTGTGTAGGTGGCAAAGAGTTTTGTGCGAGTTGGGTACCCAATCAAAATTCCCCACTAATTCACACCAGGTGTAACATTTTGCACATTAGGTGGAAACGACTTCTCAAGATGCAAAGCAAAGAAGAATCGGGCCTTCCTGTTCCCCCCCCCTTTTGTATTTCTCTCCCCCCCCCCCCCCCCCCATTAAGATAAGGGACGACGTTCAAGAGATTCCCGAAGTCGGCAACGGTATGGGCAGAGTCACATTTGAGTTGCTCGAAATATCTGTTCAAGACTTAGCCTAGAGCAGTCTTTTTATTCTAGTGAACTCACTAATTCAACGTCTCATTTATTGTAACCATACAGCATCAAATGCATCAAATGCCTGAGAGGGGTTTCCAATCCTGCTTCATGGGAAGTAAGAAATAAAAAGTGGAAAAGACCAGTAGATGCCTTAATGGAGGCTATTTGCTGCAATAACATGTCACGCAGAGCTATAGTGCTATAAATGTCTTTTGCAAATAAGAATGCAGGGATTGGAGACTGCAGCAACATTGTATTAGTGCTGTAAAGCAAGGCACCAATAATGATGTAAACACTTCTCTTTTTTTAAAAATGCTGCAAGCTGACACTATATCTAAGAGGTACATTGACTTAGATAAAGCTATCAAGCATCCCCTTTGTATTGATTTGAACAATAGAATTACTTTGCAATCATCATTTAGTAACAAATGCATCTGTGAAAAAACAGTGGAACTCTCTCAGGCTACGGGAAACAGTCTGATCTGGGTAAAATAGTTTTCTATAAAGCAAGATGGTTGCCCCAGAGAGGTAATTAGGCACTGAAATGCATATGTCTTAATGCGACTTTAATCTGCTCATCACACTTTTTCCAGAGAGGTTTCAAAAACACAGAGAGGGATGTCACGTCACATTGAGTCAGATAAAGCCGTTAGGATGTAGACATTCACGGTTAATATTTTAATGTAGATTTTATGGGTTGATATTAAAAAGCCACTTAACTATTGCACTTAGCTCACAAGTATCTTTTTGAGCTATTGTCACATAGAAACAAGATTCAGTTATTTTGTTTCCTCCTAATATTTTTTAGTTAATACTATTATTATTTTCTCATCAATCCAATGCCAATTAAGAAAAAAAACAAAACACAAACAACAGCATGAAGACATTTCACCCTATGAGTATTTTGGTTAAATATCTATCCCAACCCCCAACACAAAAACAAAAGCTTTTCCTTCTAATGAATCTTTATCTTAGCACGTAGAGAAATGAGGACGAGCTTCCACAGTCTCTAGTGAACAGTACAATTCTATCACACCTCATTCCCCCACTTGGATGATGAGAGAGGAGAGATTCCCTGCGTTAGCCCTGAAAGATTTACGGGAAGTTACACTATGCTAGCATTTTCTTCTCTTCAAGCTGAAGCCCCAAAGCTCTCCTAGAACAAACAGTACAGTAAAGCTTCAGAGCAGCGACGATTTCATTTGTTCTAAGGCAGGAATAGCGAAAGCAGAGCCACTTACATCAACGACAAAGATCTTCTGGGAGTCATCCAGAAACTGGACTTTCAGATGCAGCATCCTTGAGCACACAGCCCGGCTGGCAGCGAGCGTAGGAGTCTTAGGAATGGGAGCAGAAGGGAGCCCGAGATTCACTTTCACACATAATTTCACTCTCTGCTGGATGAGGATGGCTGAAGTCACCAGTGCAGATTCCTCTTTGGAGCAAAGGTCTGTCAGGAAAGGGACTGAGCAACTAAAGGAGACAGGCACACGTAAAAGACCGTGACACTCTCATGCCTTCTTATCAGCATCTTATAGCTTTTGCAGCGGTTTAAAAAGGATTCTGTTAAGACTCGGAAGCTAAGGGCCAGGTTTCAGTGGTGCCGCTCTGGATTTAAACCGACAGAGCCCTGAGCAGAATCTGGCCAAAGTAGATCCCTTTTTTCATTCGTTGCTTATGAAGTGCACTATTTAAAACAAGGCAAGTTTCACCTAGTCGTCCTTCTGACCTTTTAGTTAGTATCTACATTGCGCCATGATGAGTAAGTCATATGCATTTCATTTTCTGTATCAGATCCTGCAGAATTACTAGCTGCGGAAAAACTGGGGGGGGGGGGAATTCTTCAAGCCTGCATTAAATCAAATGTATTCTTGTCATTTCCGCAGAAAATTCAACCTTCGGAGCAGATGTATTAGAACAACAATGAACACAACTTCATCAGAGTGGAGAGAAAGACTGACAGTGGGGTGCAGATGCCACAGGAAACTCCTGGCTTTTAGGTCAAAACTCTTTATTTGGCCGAAAGTTAAAACTAGCATTCAAACCTTCAAGAGGGTCCAGCTACAGCGTTCAAGCTGGTCAAGGGGTGGGAATTCCGTAACTCCAGATCTCTCTCCCACAGTCCCAGAAGAGCTAGATGCGCAAGTGGAAATGATCAGCAGTGAAACCGTTAATGCTTAACTCCGCCTCCCCCGCCACTCTGCCGCACTGGGCCAAGTTCCCACTTCTCCCGGATGTTAATCCCATCAGCACCTCTAAATGCAAGAAGGACAGCGTGGCAAGCACTCGCCGTACGAAAGGAACGGTGGCTGAAATAGCCACAAACTCCAGAGTAAAATAGCTTGTAAATCGCAACCCATGTGGATAATTGGGATTTTTAAAAACCCTTCAGCAAGATGCTCTTAAGTTATGGGCTAATTCACATGACGTCCTTCCTCCTTGCAAGCTTACCACTCATCCTTAATCTGTCTTCCCTTGCCTAGTAGTAATGCACCCACAGCTGTGAATTCGCCTGCATTTTGCCATCTCCTCCCTGTTAAGAGAAGGAGAAGTCCAGATTTCCACTTTCTGACCCACTGTATGACCCGAGGCAAATCACGTAGGCTCTGTTTACTCATCAAATACCACAGGGTTGGCTTGAGGAACTGTCAAAACAGCTGTGCACCCTGGGGCGGGTGTAGGTCAGACAAGACAGATATCTGGGCAGCAGTGGCGACGATGGGAGTCCTCTTGGGCAATCGTTCCATCAGCGACAACACTGAGACTAGCAAACAGGAGGTTGGCAATGCTAATAGCCGGTGGGACTGGTGATCAAGGAAGCAGTGACCGACCAAATCCAGCGTTTCTGCCCTGCCTCTACAGTTAAGGTTCCACTAACTGCCGACTGTTAATTATGGGACACTCGGCTGAACCCAGCGATCTAATTCTGGGCCAAAACTTGTCGCAGATGCTGGATCCCTTGACCTACATCAGCCCTCCACTGCACACAACTCTCCCACTTCTCTTCAGCGCTCCGCTACCAAGGTCGTCCACCACGCCTGCTACTTGTTCAACCCCTCCTCCCCTTTGCATCCAGCACAAACTCCTTGTCTTCCCCTTCAAGGCTCTTCATGGTCTTGCTCCTCCCTATCTTCCTGCCCTCATTCCAGACTACATTCCCACCCAGGCCCCCACCATCTCTCTCCTGCCCCAAACTCCTCTGTCCCCTAAGCCATTCTTGTCCCTTACCTCATGTTGTCCCCCATGCTGGAAGTCCCCTCCTCGAACACGTACACTCTGTTCCCTCCCACCCAGCCTTCAAATCAGTCCTGGCCACCATCATCCATACCTTCATTACCTCACGGGTGGATTACCGCAATGCGCTCTACATGGACCTGCGCTTGGGGAATGTTCAGAACCTGCCGCTAGCGCAGAATGTGGTGGCCCAGCTCCTTTCCGTTACACCGGTGCTCCCAAGTCTGCCCTGGCTTCCCATAGCTTTCCAGACACAATTCAAGGTGCTGGTTTTGACTTTTAAAGCCCTAAACAGCTCCCCCCCGCCTCCCAATACCTGAAAGATCGCCTCTCCTTCCATGCTGCGCTGCGGCCTGCCGGGAGCCCCTTCTTGCCGATACCACTGGCCAACCTTGTCCCCGGTGTTCTTGGTCGCTGCCGCTATCTTGTGTAATTCCCTTCCCGGGGGGTGGGGGTGTCCACCAGACCCCGAACATATTCCGGAGGCGGTGTAAAACTGCTCTTTTTGTTAGAACATCTGACAGGCGGAGAAAGAGGTTGGGTGGGTGGGTTTTTGGGGTGAGGGTTGGGATTTTATTGTATTGTTTTGTATTTTTTTACGCTTTTGTAAACCGGCCTGAGGCTATCCATTTTAATAATAAATAAATACCCATGGTCATTCATCAGGCTTTTCCCTTTCTCCCCTCACACATAAATTCCTTGTTTAGGACCCGGTCTGTTCTTGGGAATCCCCCTCCTCCTCCCTTAGAACCAAGCTCAGCACGGGCACCTGCAGGGGAAATGTCTCCCCGTCTCTCTCTCCCGCTGTTGTCCCTCCCCTGTCCAGTCTAGATTGTAAGCCTCCTGGGGCAGGGACCTGGCTCTTATCACCACTGTTTATTATAAAGAATAATAAAAATGCCGATGACCCTGGAGCTGGAGGGAAGGAGGTTTGTGGCCTCCCGCCCTACCCCCACCCCACATCATGACTGAACCCAAACAGCAGACCCTCTGGCCTCACTCCTCAGCTACAGAGCTGTCCAAAATGCTCACCCCCCATTTCAAACACTTTGCCTTCCCGGTCGCTGCCCCAATGTTATTGAACTCCTTTCCCTGGGAGGTTCATTTGAGCCCAAGCAACTCCCAGAGGCGGTGCAAGACCTTCTTGTTTGTAAAGGCATTTAACATGAGGGGATAGGGGGGTTGGGGAGATGGTATCGGGCGGGTTTTTTGTGGGAAGGGTGGTTTTTTTTTTTTTTTGCCTTTTACTGTTTTTAATGGTTTGTGAGCTGCCCCTGAGCTTATGGGAAGGGTGACAGGAATTGGATTAAATAAATAAATAATAAATAAATAAATAAATAAACCAAAATATTTTCTTTTTGGGACGCTCCGAGCAGTTCCAACTAGCACATCCTCCCAGACTCTGCAAAGAAAGGAGAATCAGAGCAGCCTGGCAAGGACTCGGCATTACAAGAAGCTGGGTCCAAAATCCAGCGAGAAACCGTGACACCAAGCCGCCAACCACTGCTGCTCCCCAACCGCAGCCCCTGCACTGCAGCCGGGGAGAAAAAGACACTGGGATTCCCCCCTTCCCCCCACCCTTTTTTTTTTGCATTAATATTGTGCATATTTTTCTCTTAATAACCATAAAAACTAGGTGAGGAGTTGGGATTTTTTTTTTTTTCTCTCCCATGGGTCACTTTGCAAATGAGCACAAGCACCGTACCTAGTTTAGTGACCGGTGGGGCACTTCCGGGGTGTGCTACGAACAGGGGAAGGTCATTCGTGAACCCATCACCCTCCTCTCCGCTGCCTTTCCCTGAGCTCACTTTTCAGGGCTTGAGATCCATGGGTGAGATCCAGATATTAGAAAGGGACCAAATTAAAAAGAGAACACAGTCATGGCTGGATTTGGCCCCCCAGGCTGGAGATTCCCCTTATCTGGTCTAGACAATTACTTCTCTGTAGGTGAAAGCGGAGATTCTCAGATAGTTCTAGGACTCCAGGAGCTGGGGCTTTCAAAATACATCAAATATCGCAGGGCTCAAAGAGTCTATATTCAGAATCTTGTTGTGGAGACGTTGTTGGCCACATCTCTCTGCCGACAGAGCGCCTGGGAGCAGCCCATCATCTGTAGTTCGTGACATTTCTAGCTCTACTGTTCCCGTGGGACTCGGGACAGATTACAATGCACAAAAACAAGCCCAGATAATAAAATACCCCCATAAAAAACAAATAAAAATGGACACAGTCCCCTAAGCCACAGCACCCCAACCCTACGCTGGCCTGTCAAACAAAAAGGTAGCTTTGCTGTAGAAAAGCCGCTGTTTCACGTCCAAATTTCCCAGTTTATATCTTCCGGCAAACCAATTTTGGTGCTGTTATTGCACCGGTCAACACAGCTTTCTCCCGGTGGGCACTACTTCCTTACTGAGAAAGCCTCTCAGTCACACCCGGCTCTGTTCACTTCCCCTCGAGGACCAGAGGCAGCGCGGATGGGCTTACCGTCCTCCTACTTTCACTGACCAAGCGCCAGCAAGTTGCACTTTACAAAAGTGATCGGCTTATTCACTTGAAAACAGCTCCCTCTCGTGGTACTTGGGGTTCAACAAGGAAGCACTGAGGTGGCAATTTAATCTCGGAAACCTGAGCACAGCCGGAAACCTGTCTTGTGCAAAAATACAGCACATCGCAATTTAGATTGTTTGCTTTTATCTAGATAGGAGTGACTGGTTACACACAGACTGACGAAGGAAACAGGAGGTGTACAAATAGGCAGCGAGTCAATAGAATGGCAGTCTGAGTAAACATTCTGCACTCGTCAAACAGGAGCAAGAAAAGGGATCCGCCTGAATTAGGAGTCAAAGGACATTAGAACATAAGTAGCGCCATACTGAGTCCATCAATCCCAGCATACTGCCCTCCGACAGTGGCCAATCTCGATTGCGTGGGAAAAGAACCAACAGTCACAATGGGCAATCCATTCCCCGTTGTTCATTCCCAGCTCCCGACAGTAAGACGTTCATCCCGTAAGCTTCTTGGTTAATAAGCATTAATGGACCTACTCTCTAAGAACTTATCCAGGCCTTTTTTAAACCCAGCTACGCTACTGGCCCTGACAACGTCCTCTGGCAACAAATTCATTACGTTAATTATGTGTTGAGTGAAAAAGTACTTCCTTTTATTTGTTTTAAATCTGCCAGCAGCTAGTTTCATGGAGCGTCCCCTAGTTCTAGTGCTATTTGAGAGGGTAAATAACCGTTCCCGATCTACTCGTTCCACACCACGCAAGATTTTATAAACCTCTATCATGTCCCCTCTCAGTCTTCTCTTTTCTATTTTGAAGAGACCCAGCTTGTCAAGTCTCTCTTTGTACGGAGGCTGTTCTATACCCTTTATAATTCTAAACTAAACTAAACTGCCTAACTGAGTCAGACCAATGGTCCATCTTAGTCCAGTATTGTCACAACCTGACACGGCTGCATAGGTTTCAAATTCGTGTCCATATCTGGCTCTTCCAGGGTCTCCGGCAGAGGCCATTCCGGCGTGCTACCTGAGACCCCTCCAAACCCCCAGCGGAGGCCTCCCCCAGGTGTGCTACCAGGGATCCTGAAGTGCAGATGCCAGGGATTGAACCTGGGACCTTATACATGCAAAGCACTTGCTCTTACCACTTGAGCTATGCCCCCACCAACAATTCTCGTTACCCTATGTCTTTTTTGATATGAGGCGACCGGAACTGCACACAATATTCCAGGTGCGGTTGTACCATTGATTTGTATAGAGGCCTTATTTATTTATTTATTAAATTTTTACCCCGCCCCTCCTGAAGACAGCTCGGGGTGGCTTCCAACAACAAAATACAATTTAAAACAATCCAAACACTTAAAATACCATATAAACATTAAAACGACATATAAACAGGGTCTGGGATATGAATTACTTGGGATCGGGGAATAAAACTCAACTACCCACCCCCCTACCCAAAGGCCCGGGCAAACAACCAGGTCTTGCATTTCCACCGAAATACTAATGGGCTTGGAGCCAGGTGGGCCTCCTCCGGCAGGGAGTTCCAGAGACGCGGCCCGGCCACCGAGAATGCCCTCTCCATTGTGGCACAGGCTTATTTACACCCTCAATGAATTCCAACAGATTAGTGAGGCATGACTTACCTTTGCTAAATCCATGTTGACTCTTCCCCATTAAGCCATGTTTTATCAACATGCCCAACGATTCTGTTCTTAATTATAGTTTCCACCATTTTGCCCGGCACAGACGTCAAGCTTACTGGTCTGTAGTATCCAGGATCCCGTCCCTAGTTTCCAGGATCTCCCTTTTTTAAAATCGGGGTTACATTTGCCACCCTCCAGTCCTCGGGTACAGTGGCAGATTGGTACAGTGGTAGTGGTAGCAATAGGTTACAAATTACTAGCAGTAGGTCTGCAATTTCACATTTGAGTTCCTTCAGAACTCTGGGGTGAATGCCATCTGGTCCTGGTGAATACCAGGAAGTTTGCCACTCCCCAACAGCATCACCTTCTTGGGCACCCAGTCATTATAGCCATGTATTTGCAACAGCAGCAAGGCATTCCTGCTGCACATGAATAGAACAAGCAACTTATCTTGTCTCTTTCCACTTCTTGTCTAAAGAATTTACAGTTCCTGATATCGGTTCTAAATCTGCATTCATGTTAAAATAATCAGTGATGTCAAATGTCATCTTACCTGTCAATGGGATTTTTCCCCACAACGAGACTCCAGCAAGAAGGTACACAGTCTTTCCCCCCTGATGTTTCTTGGCAAGGAAGGACGACCGAAATCCAGGACTATACTCCCCCTCCAGAGTCTTCTGGAAGTACCTAGAGCTGTCTCTAGGTAAAAATAAGCTAGAGACTTGTTAGAACCGTGTTCTGTGCCGAGGGCAAAGCACACCAGGGAAGGCACCTGTTGCGGTAAGTGTAGAAACCCAAGCAACAAGTAAGTAGCTCCTTTTCTATCCACATATCTCCAGCAAGACAGACCCATGGGCTATCAACTGCAGTAGCCATTTAATAATAGGACTTTAGGGAAGGAGAAATTGTTTACTAAGATTATGAACTCTGCAGGCAACCGCTGAATCTGAGAAAGCTACTGCTCGACTCTGCTCCATGAATGGATGAAACCCTGAAGCATGGGCTGGTGTCTCAAAGAACTTCCTGACCGACGTGGCTTTCCCATTGGCCCAAGGCAGGCAGCTCGGGCCATGTCAGCCGGGAAAGCAAACCAACGTGCTCTCCATGCCGTCTTTTTCTACGAAGGCACCAAAACTAGCTCCGAGCCCCATTCCGTGTGTCTTATGTATTTACTAGGATATATATATATATATACATATATATATATATATACACATATATATACACACACACATATATATACACACACACATACACACACACACACACCCTATTCCGAAACTCAGAGCAGGTGGCAACATATAAAATATATAAAAGTATATACGAAAAAGAGTATTTTCTTCACTCAACATACAATTAAGTTGTTGAATTTGTTGCCAGAAGAGGTGGTCCAGTGCCAGTCGCATAGCTGGGTTTTAAGAAAGGCCTGGATAAATTTCTGAAGGATCGGTCTATTAGCAGCTTTTAGCCAGGTAGGTTTGGGGAATGTAACCTCTTAGCGTTGGGAGCTGGGACTGAACAACAGGGAATGGATCGCACCATTGTGACATGTTGGGTACTTCTCCCAAGCAACTGAGATTGGCCGCTGTCTGAGACAGGGCGCTGGGCTTGATGGACCATTGATCTGACCCAGTATGACACTACTTATGTTCTTAAGCCCCATAAAAATAATACCTAAGCTATATAAAAATATCAAATTTCCTTTAAAACTCCTTCCAGAATATCCAAAGGTCTTGCATTGCCTCCGGAAAATGCTCTGACTCAGGCCTTTGGAAACCTCCAATAGAGTTCCAAAGCTGTGGATCAGCCACCAAGAATTCCTCTCCGTGCGCCCTTGCCGTACAGACTTGGCGCTCTGATGTAACTTGCAAATTTCAAGATGGAGCTTAAGGCCATAGAACAGTTCCTTCACTTTATCACTTCGAGATCGCATAATAATTCTAAGACTGTACCAAAGCCATCTTTTGGGGGGATGAACGGCTGGAACAAAAAGAACCACAGAAGAGCACCCTAGTTTGTATGAAAACCAGTCTTGGTTTTGGATAGGGAATCTAGCACAGTTCTCAGGGCCGCCGTGTTCATTGTAGAAAGTAATCACCGAGTAACAAATGGACAGGATGGTGGCTCGCTTTGGCCCGCTGAAACCTGGGACCCACCGGCACGTCTGTTTAGGCACCACCATATGTTAGCTCGGGACTGTCCCGAGGAGTGTAGGCATCTAGCCTGACCTGTGGCCTCGGAAACTCTCCAAGGACACAGCCCAGGGTAAGGGCCGCCCACTGGGGTCAACATGGGCTAGGACGTATGTTCAGCCCTGCCATACCCACCTCGGGGAAGGGGCTACCATGTCTGTCTTAGCCGGGGAAGCAGGGTGGGGAGGGGCCAGCCCCCTGCATGTTTGGTTCACTCCCCGCCCTACCCAAGGCATGCAGGCGGTGGAACGGCTCACTAGCCATGAGCAGATTTGTATCGGTGACCTTCCCCAACGTTGGCTGTGTTGGCTGCCGTTTCCGACCCTCTACAACCCGGAAGCTCGCACCCATTCGCCAACAGAAGTCGGTCCAATAAGAGAGATGGGTCCAATAAGCGTGCTGCTGCGGTGCCCACACACACATCTGTTCTTACACACAGTTTTGTGATGAGAGCACACATTCTGTTTCCCATGTCTCTCCCCAGGCAAAAGCTCAGAGGGGTATAAATGTGAACGATGGGAAATGGGTGGCAATGGTGGCTGGGGAGAAATGTTAAACTCTAATGAATTAATTCAGGTTCTAGGGTGAAGTATCCCATCTGAGACTTGACAGCAACGGGTGGTAGTAGAATTGCTGAAGTGCAGGCAGAGCTTTGGGTGGACGACGCTCTGAAAAGGTAGTTTAATGAACACTAAAAAAAACAGCTCTCTGAAGACTCCAGTCACCAAAGCTTTGGACCCCAACTACCAACGGGGGCAGGGTACGACCAGGGACCCAATGTTCACTGTGTTTTCCCCATGGGTCCTTGCTTACGACTAAGATGTTATCAGGTGTCTTGATTTTAAAAGATGGAGACAAAATAGTTCAGAAGATCTCTCTTATTGGACCGACTCCTGATTGTGAATGGATGCAAGCTTCCGGGTTGCACAGGACCTTTCCTCAGACTTGTAGAAAGTCAGTACTATCACATTAGGCATTTAGCAGGCAGGGATGAGGGTTTGGGGACTCATTTTAACTGAACTTTTATAACCTATATTTTACTGGGTTTTTCTTTTTGTTCATTTTAAATTTGTATCGCTATTTTCTATTGCTCGCCGCTCTGAGCCTACACAGGGAAAGGATAAGATAGAAAAACCCAACAAATAAATGATCTAAATAAAACTGTTCCATGTCCGAGGGAGGGCTCCACGTGGCTTTAACGCTGGCTGCACCATCTCTCCAGCAGACGTTGCTTCAACAGATAGTATCACCTGAATTTGTGCCTCTGTCTCTTACATTTGGGACCAACACTACAAACTCTCTTTTTCTCTTGATTTTAAGAGAACATCTATATCAGCTTTATGCTTTTATAAAGCACTGAGTTTTGACTGGTCGTTCTACCGCAGATCCCCCATTAGAAGGGAAAAGCTCACATAGAGCTGAATAAACGAGAAATACAAGCATGTCAAATCGATCACGCTTCATACTGGCTAGATCATACTGGCTAGACAAAGTGACCTGGATGGGAAAAAGGCAAAATACCAATAGGGAGGGAGAGAAGCTCAGAAACAGTCAGATTTTTGGAAAATGCAAGACTCATATAGGCTGTTTTATCCACCTTCTGTGATTTCACCAAACATACCTTTTACCATCGCGGGGGAACAAAAACCAACAAAAAAAACCCCTTGCCTACTGTGCAGGTTTGTGGTTTTGAAACACATCAGATATGGCTGTGTCCTTTGGAGAACCCCACGAGCAGCATCAACAACCTGAAAATGTCTTCCTGTTCCTATAGCACCGCACTAGGCACAGCAGTTTCGTTTCTGCTATTCCTTCCTTGGTGTTACCAGAATTAACAGCGGATTTCGTCCCACTGTCTTGCTCTGAAAGGCAACTCGAAGGACAACCCCACGAGATTTAAACTTCGTCTCTCCTTGGTTTTTCCTGCGTTGAGCAGGGGGTTGGACGAGATGACCTCTGACATCACTTCCAACTCCAAGGTTCTAGGATATACCAAATTTACTATTTGCACATAAAGCAAAAACAAGTGTCTTTTCCTTTTCCAGGCGCAAGCCTTAAGCCTGGAATCTGAAAGCCAGAATGGAGTCACTTTGGATTCTCAATAATCTCAATGACTTGAGACATTGCAAAGTTCAGCGGTGCTCTCAAGGGAGATGACCGGCGTAACTGCCAACAGAATCTGGTCTTTGAGATGGGGCGTGGTAAGCAACCCTGCTGCGAGCACAAAATTTTGCAGGACAAAACAGCCACACACTCAGCTGTGGGAGCAAACGCGTAACAAAGCATTTTGATTTGTCCTTTCTATAAAGCTGGAACACTGCACTAGCCACGCAAGAGGTATGCTAGAACCGCTGCCTGCCTGCCTACCCAGCTGACCAACAATCCCCCGATTTTCCTTGGACTCCGTTCTCTCATCTGCCGGTTGGCTCTTGTTTTAGACCGAGTCCTTTACCAACTTTTTGTTTTCACAGCCCAATGAAGCTCTACGCTATAACAAGGCAGCATGTAGGAGCTCCCTTCTCCACGCCACCCCACATAGCAGCCAAACTTGAACGCGGATCCTCCATCCATTTAAAAAAATCAATGGGATTTTTGCCATTTCAGCGGAGTCAAGATTGCCATCCTACTGGGTAACAAAATGTGCTCTTATTTCACATTGCAACAGTGTAGATTTTGGTTGAATATTAGGAAAGCCTTTCTAGCTGTAAAAACTGTCAGACCATGGAGTAGGTTGCATTTCCTTCCACGAGGTTTTTCAAAACCCAGCTAGATAAGCATTTCTCTATGATGCCGTAAACAGGGATATCCTGCTCTGGAGCAAAGGATTGGACTAGATGGTGCTTGAAGTCCCTTCTGTCTCTAAAAGTCTGTGATACCAATGCACTTTTGTGATCCCACACATACTAAGATGAGTTTTACCCACATGATGCTGATCTAATGACAATGATCTAATAAGTACAATCAAAGCTTCATAAACATCTATTGCTCATATTTCTCCGGTGACAAAACCCCCCCCCCCCTCGATTTTACTTTAGAGAGTGAGGTTGCCACACTGGCCCCCAAATGTAAGAGAGAGAGACTGCAGTTTAGGTCCATAGAAAGCCCCCAGCAGGCATTGCAGCGCCCAGAAAGCCCCTCCAGGTGAGCAGGGCCCCACCCCATAGCCACAAGCCAAAGGTGCACGCCCGCGCCCAGAAGGCGGCAGCCCTTGGGCGGCGACAAAAGGGCGCTGGCCGTTTTGTGGCCGTTGTGCGGCCGGAGCGAGGACAGCGAGGGGCCACCCCCCTGACAGCACGCACACGACACCTGCAGGCCTGGACTCCCCCCGATACTGAACAGGTAATACCTATGATGCCTCCCTATACCTCCCTCGCCTCCTCGCCCTCTATCACCTCCCTCCTTCTAGCCTCTCTCACGCACCCCCTCCTTCTCCCTCTCCCTTCACCAGCAGCCTTTCTCCAGCCAACCTACCCCTTATCCTCACCCACGCCCATTCCCCCTAGGCCCAAACCCGTCCGTTCCCCATCCCCCAACCTCATCCGCATCCCCTGCCTTCCCAAACACCAATTGCCTTTTTCCTGCTCCCTCTGGAACTGCCGCTCGTCCGTGGCTAAAGCTCCCTTCATCCACGATCTCTTCCTCTCTCGCCCCTTTCAACTCCTGGCTCTTACGGAAACCTGGATCACGCCCTCCAACTCTGTTACCCCGGCTGCTCTATCCTCCGGGGGCCTGTCGTTCTCTCACCGCCCCCGCCCTGAGGGCCTGGGTGGTGGTGTGGGCTTGCTCCTTGCTAAGCACTGCCAATTCAAAACCCTCTCCCCTCCCCCCTCCTCCTCCTTCCCTTCCTTTGAGGCCCACTCTGTGCGCTTATACTCCCCTCTACACCTTCGGGTTGCTGTCATCTACCGCCCCCCGGGTTCCCTCTCCTCTTTCCTCCCGGACTTTGAATCCTGGCTCACCTTCTTCCTCTCCGATGATATCCCCACTCTTATCCTTGGTGATTTCAACATTCACGTTGACACGCCCTCCGCCCCCTCTGTTTCCCGCTTTCTCTCTCTCGCTTCCTCCTTTAATCTCCGACTCTGGACCGACTCCCCCACTCATACTGACGGCCATTCCCTCGACCTCGTCTTCACTCGAAACTGTTCTCTAACTGACCTCTCCTTTGACCCCTTCCCTAGTTCTGATCACTTCCTCGGCTCCTTCAGCCTTTCCCACCGACCCCCCTCCGCCTCCCCCTCTATGCGCCCCTTCCGCAATATGCAGGCCCTTACTCCCTCGGAGTTTGCCGCACATCTTTCCCCCCTTCTCCCCCCCGTTTTCGCCTCCTCCTCCCCTGACTCTGCTGTCTCTGCTCTCAACGCTTCTCTCTCCTCGACCCTTGACTCTCTTGCCCCCCCCTCTGCTCGCCCCGTCCGCCCCCTCGACCCCCGCCCCTGGCTTACCCCTGCCATCCGCTACCTCCGCTCCTGCGCCCGGGCTGCCGAACGCCTCTGGCGCAAATCCCGCTCCCTCCCTGACTTCCTCCATTACAAATTCTCCCTCTCCTCCCTCTCCTCGGCTATCTCCCTAGCTAGGCAGCGCTATTATGCCTCTAGGATCGAATCTTTCTCCCGCGACCCTCGCCGCCTTTTCTCTACTTTCGACTCCCTTCTCAAACCCCCCTGCCCTCCTCCGCCCTCTTCCCTTGCTGCTCAGGATCTTGCGTCGTTCTTCACCTCCAAGATTGACAAGATCCGTCGGGATATTGCCCCCCGCCCCCCTCCCTCCTCGCATCCTTCCCTCCTGCCTCTCTCCAGGAAATCTCTGCTCTTCTCTCTTCATCCAACCCCTCCACCTGCCCCCTTGACCCGATCCCCTCCCGCCTCCTGACCTCTATTGCTCCCACTGTCGCTCCCCCCCTTCTGCATGTCGTCAATCTCTCCCTTTCCACAGGCTCCTTCCCCTCTGCCTTCAAACATGCCACTGTCTCCCCCATCCTCAAAAAGCCTACCCTGGACCCTTTCGATCCCTCTAGTTACCGGCCAGTCTCCCTCCTTCCCTTTGCTTCGAAGCTCCTGGAACGTGTCGTCTACTCCCGCTGCCTGAACCTCCTCTCTGCCAACTCCTCCCTGGACCCTCTCCAGTCCGGCTTCCGCCCCCTCCACTCTACTGAAACTGCCCTGGCCAAGATCACCAATGATCTACTTGTCGCTAAATCGAAGCGCCACTACTCCGTTCTTGTCCTCCTTGACCTCTCTGCTGCCTTTGACACTGTCGACCACTCGCTCCTCTTGGACTCGCTTTACTCTTTGGGCTTCCGTGGCTCTGTCTTTGACTGGTTCTCCTCCTACCTCTCTGACCGCTCCTTTAATGTCTCCCTCCCCGAGTCGACCTCCCCCTCCCTTCCCCTCTCGGTTGGGGTTCCCCAAGGTTCTGTCCTTGGCCCTCTCCTCTTCTCTATCTACACCCTGTCCCTTGGCGAAATTATTGCCTCCCACGGATTCCAATACCATCTCTATGCTGATGACACCCAACTCTATCTCTCTACCCCCTCTCTCTCCTCCTCTATCCGCTCACGCCTCGTCGACTGCCTCTCTGATATCTCCGCCTGGATGTCCCGACGCCAACTCAAACTGAACATGGCCAAGACTGAACTCCTCATTTTTCCTCCATCCCCCTCCTCTCCCTCTGACCTGACCGTCTGCATTGATGGGGTCACCATCCGTCCTGTTCTCCGTGCCCGCAGCTTGGGCTTCATTTTTGACACGCACCTCTCCTTTAAACCTTACATTGACTCTGTGGCCAAATCCTGCCGATTCGCTCTCCTCAACATTGCCCGCATACGCCCCTTTCTATCTATCTCCTCGGCCAAAATCCTTGTTCATGCCATGGTTATCTCTCGCCTCGACTACTGCAACCTCCTCCTTGCTGGCCTCCCTCGCTCCCACCTGTCCCCCCTTGTTGCGATCCAAAACTCTGCCGCCAAGATCATTCACTCTGCCCGTCGCTTCGACCATGTAACGCCTCTCCTCCTCTCCCTTCACTGGCTCCCCCTTCCTGAACGTATCCTGTTCAAACTCCTGGTTTTCACGTTCAAATCGCTCCATGACCAAGCTCCCCCTTATCTCTCGGACCTAATTTCCCTACGCACTCCTGCGCGCGCTCTCCGCTCTTCCTCTGTCCCCTCCCTCGCTCTCCCTCGTTTCTCCTGCTCGCCCAACCGCCTTCGTCCCTTCTCCCTCGCTGCCCCGCATGCCTGGAACTCCCTCCCTGCCGACATCCGCCTTGCCTCCTCCCTCCGCTCCTTCAAATCCCTCCTCAAGACCCACCTTTTCCATGCTGCCTTTCCCAATGCCCTCTAGTCTTTCCCCTTGCTCTTACTGTCAGCCCTCCTCTGCTGACTGCTGCTACCGACCACCTTGTAACCAAGCCAAGTACACGCACCTGAGACTTCGCATCCGCCTGAATGTTTGTTTGTCTTCTCCCATGTCTCTCCCGCTGTCCCCTCTCCTTGTCTCCCCCTCCTTGTCTTTTAGATTGTAAGCCACAGGTAGGGACCGCATCTGATTGTATGTTCTGTACAGCGCCAGGTTGCAACTGGCGCTTTATAAATGTTTAATAATAATAATAATAATAATAATGCCTATTAGCCAAGCAGGCTGTGGGACGTAGCCTCAATGTTCGAGCTGGAAGTGAACAGAAGGGAACGGATCGCCCCAGTACGACCTGTTGGGGAATTCTCTGAAGCGACCAAGAATGGACGCTGTTGGGAGACAAAAGGTGTCTCCACACGAGCAGTGGTGGCTGGACCCCCACGCGACTCAGTGGTGGGCAATCGCTACTACCGCACAGCAGGCCGAGTGCGGGGAGCTGGCCGGATGGTTGTGGGGAAACCAGGCAGGCTGACCCTTGTCGGAGCATTCACCATGGCCAGAATCTTTCAAGGATGCATCCCGCCCTGAGGCGGGGTCGGGGAGGGGACATCTGGCTGCCACCAGTCGCATGATGCGCTGCATTGCATGGCCAGGCTACCCAAGGCGTCAGGCTACCCAAGGCGTGGTAGCCTCCCCTCACTGTCTCGTTGGGAGACACCCAGAACGCTGGGCTCGACGGATCATTGGTCCGATCCAGTAGGTCATTTCTTATGATCTCAGTTATTGGACCAATTTCTGTTGACGAGAGTGCGCAAGCTTTTGGGCTACAGAGGGCCCTTCTGCAGACACGTACAAGGTCAACTTTAGACATGAGGAATGTGGGGCAGGTAGAGGTCTCCTTTGATTTTTGGCCAGTTAGATTACCCCTCCTACACCCCCACCCCAAATAATAAAACCAATGCATGCGCTCATCCAAAGCATTTATCGTTTTCAGCGTCCATCCGCCCAGCCTGAGTTATGTATAAAAATTTGTACCACTACCTCTTCGTTCCAGGTGTAAGTAAGGGTGCAAGACGTCCATTGATTTCAATGGAGCGAGGATCAAGCAGATTAAGGAGAAAAAAAACCCTGCACATTTGTTTTTAACAGGATTGGTGCGTTGCCCTGGCAAGAGCCCCACCCCACCTACTTTCTCTTGTGCGTTTCCACTTGCTGGGTGTGTCAGCTTCTACACTTAGTGAGATCTGGCTTCCTGTCTGCCTCCAGCCCTGCCCACTCTCACCCGTCCCTGTGGTTTTTGTTTTATGTTGCATCTCTACCCTCCCAGTGCTGACGTCATCCACCAAGGTTTCTTCATGTTGAATTTCCATCAGATGAAGTCAGGCAGGAAGCAGCCCTGCAAAGTGTTAGAAAGATTTGCCCATAAAGAGTCTTTGGAAACACTAGGAGACTCCTGGAAAGGACCACCGGAGGAAGTACCAACTGACTGATGCCGTGGCAGAAGAGGCTATGGCTAAGCCTCATAACCAGAGCTGAGACAAGTACCTGCAAAAACAGGGATACCCGTTTAATTTAATTTAATCAAGCCAAATGTTTTGGGTAGTTTTTGGTACCCAAACCAGTTTTCGGTCGGATATTCGAAATACCGACAACAGGTATACCAAAATATCTATTTCGTCCCAGGTTTCGGGAATTTTCCCAGGCATTATTTCCTTTGAGCGGGGGGTGGTGGTAATTTTGAGTACTTGAACGGTATTCTTGTAACAATTTGGTTACCTGAAACGGTCCCCAAAAATGCAAGGACTACCCACAGGTATGAAATGAGGCACCTGTTTCAGCTTTATACTCCTGTTTCCCCTGCTACGTGATGATGCCATTATGGACTGGGGCACGGATGGGAAAAATTTCCAATCCCAAGAGCTGCGTCTTTTGTGTGGCCAAGAGCCCTACGCATGTACCTTCCCCTTTGGAGCATCTCCAGGTTAAGCCTCACCGTAACCTCCTCCTTCATGACTGGTTTGTGGCCCCCTAGGCTCTCTGTGCTCCTGGCTGCTGAGATCCTGACCAGCAGCTGCAACTCAGCTACTGAGATCCAGGTGCAGTGAAGAAACAGGAGCATTAAGAGAGCACAGGGCCCCTGGGACAGACTCTGGTTGAGTGTTGTATGTGGCTCCTGGGGGGCAGTTCTTCCACCCCTCTCAGGCAAACACGAGATGCACAGTTTTGTTTGGAATAATCAGGGTCCGGAAATGGCAGAAAAAGAGAGCATGTGGGCAGAATCTGAGTAATAAAAAACAAATTTCCAACTCAGTTTTGATAGGAAATAGCTGCACAACTCTGCGTGCTTTTTGTGAGTGTGTGCGCCCGCTTCTCCTCTCCTTGCTCTTCCTTGCCTCTGCCGGTTACTCCAATTGGTCTCTGGCTCCATAAGCGAGGACCAGGCTTGCGGCCCGGGCAGTCTAATACAGGAGAATGAGAATACGAGATATCCGTTTCCAGGTCGACTGTGCCTGGGGCTGAAATGGACGTGTGCCTCTGCTCTTAGCCTGTGGCGGCAGCAGCTGGAGAGAGGTTATAAGCCAAATATGACAGATAGCTCAGTATAAAAGAGGAAAGGTTGGGTCATCAACCGCAATAGGAGGACACCAGCAAATCAAGGCAGGCATGCTGCTTGTAAGCAAGGGGTGCTTGGAATGGAAGAGGGACATTTTGCAGGTCGCGGTCAAAACGAATAGGAACTTTGCAGCTTGGATATGAGGAGAGGAAGAGTACAGATCCTTGTCCCACAGCTCAATCCCTATCCTCAAGCACACGCCTTTATTTCCACGCCCTTCCCCCAAGCTCGTTCTTTCAGTGCTCGAGGGTAGAGGTTGATCCACAGAGCAAACCCAGAAATGGGGAAAGGGTCAAATCAACTGGTCACAGTTTTTATTAGGGACCACTGGCTCCCCAGCCCTGGAAATACGAGGAGGGTGGAAGAGACTGGGAACTTGAGCTTCAGGAGTGGCTCTACCCAACAGGCTCCCCTACCCTGACAAAGCACGACTGCTGCATCGGCATTTATACGCATCACCTATGACAGCATTTTCTATCCCTCACTTACCAATTGCAACGCGGGGCATGGACTTGGCTCAGTCCAGCATTCACTGCAATATTTTATGCAGCCAAGCATGCCTTTAAGAGGACTAAGCAGGCGAGAGGAGGCATGTGGCAAAGAGGAGGAGAAAATAGCAGTTCGACATCAACTTCTTTGTCTGAAGAATGCCTCGGTAAACAGTTACGTAACCACTCCCAAGCTTCACTTGCAACGCCTCCAACGCGGTGACCTCGTTCAGAGCAATGCGTTTAGCCTCCCGCTGCCGCCATGCAAGGACAGAGCGCTAGACCCATTGCGCAGAAAGGAAATGGGAACACAGAGATGAAGCAGCTTTGCACAGTGAAGTGGAAAGCTTGGGCGAGAGAACCCATAGCTTTTGCAGCCCAGCCCTGACAGGCATGGCCGCTGCCTCCCCCCACCCCCCAAAAAAGGTGAAAAGCTGCAGGAGGATGCAATGCTTTGAAGATTTAAAGTCCTTTGAAAAACAAACAGTCTCCTTGGCACCATTTTAAACAGGTGCAGTAATCGCTGCCTCCGTTTTTCAGGCAGGCCGACAACAGGCCACACAACCCACCTGCTGTCGAACACCAGCGTTCATCCTTAGCACCCAGACGTGTTGCTCACTTCAAGTTGTGCCATTCCCAAGCGCTCAGAACTGGGATCACACCTCCCTCCTCACCTCCAACCTACATCTTCGGTCAGGCCTTAATGAGCTCATCGACCTCAGAGATTGCTCACTTTATGCTTTTACTCTTAATCCAAGATCCCCTTCTGCCCCTGTAAGTTCATGAGAACATCCCTGGCTCTCCCTACATTCTGCCCTAGACTGCAAGACCCCACCACCACCAATGCCCCGGGGCAGGAACCTCTCTCTAACATGCCTGTTTAAGGGTTGGCATGCGCAGTCAGCTGATAAGCACTTCTTCCAGCTGAACTTTAGAGAACTCACAAAACGCAGGGATTCGACAGCTGAAAGTCAAGCCCTACCAGCCTGGCTGAATCCAGATAGGAATCCCGTGGGCGCACTGAGCCAATCCAGCAAAGTTAGAGAACAAAACAGCGACCCCTGCTTTGGTAATACAGATATCTATTTTATTAAAAAAGTTACAAACAAGTGGGCTGAAGGGTTGTCTTACAAAATGACGAGAATGAAATCTATTGGAAAAAACTTTCTTTTTTCTTTTTTCTTTTTTTTACAAAGCATTACAGGTCATTGTTCTGTTTTTGCACTTGTTATTCCAGATTTCACCTCTCACTGATAAAGATACAGTACATTAGATAATGTTAGGTAACATCGTTCATAGAGCCCTACTGCAGTGATTTGAACAACTCCCGAACAGAGGCGAGAGGAAAGACAATACATCTATTGCATTTAGTATTAGCTTCTTAGTCTAATAAGCAACTTCACATGCAATCTATAGAGGAAGCTTAAAATAACTTTTGGTCCCTTTTTTAAACCCCCCAACGTGTGCTGAAGAAACCATCTCTCTCATATGCATTTCCCCATTCCTGTCGCTCTAAGCTAGTTTCAAGTTTTATTGTTGCTGAGCTCAATGAAAATGAATACTTTTGTTTGAGAAACTACACCGGGGGGGGGGGGGCTGAGGGGGGAGAGAGAACCAACTCTTAAATCACAACCCAACTTCCCCCCCTTAGAAGCCTGACAACTAAGATCTTAGTGAATTATCTGTATTCTCTATTACTCGAGACAGCTACTAAGAAGATCAACCACCACTTAAACTCTACTTTGAATACAGGGTTTGGTTTAAATCTGGTATTAAAGTGCAAACCTAAATAAGTATTTGCCTCGGCGGGTTTATAAAGTTTGTACAAAAAGGGGGAAGATGTGATTTAACTACCCCCACAGCAAAATTATGTGTTTTCATATCCAAACCGGGGGTGGAGAGACTTCGATTTTCAGTCTGATTAAGAATCAAATTTAACATTATTAAAAAAAAATAAAAAATCTTTTGCATCTAGTGCAGACTCGCCATGGTAAGAAAGAACCCGTGTTGCGGTTTTCAGTCTCTACCACACAGAGTTAGAGCGACTGTGTTGGTGACTTCCATTTCTAGTTTTGCTTCAACACTATCATCCACAATTACTTTTGCTTTTTCAGCTGCGTCACCTCACGTAACCCATCGCTGCTTGTACTGGAGCTGTCATTGCCAAAGTTATTTAGCCATCAGAGGGCAAACACCAAACAAAACCAGAGTGAAATTGATTAGAAGTATGTTCAAATGGCTAAAGCCGGGCTCCTAAAAACCTAGAACTTTGGTGCAGTAAGTGAGCTGCAGTTATCAAACTTCTGCAAAAAAAACCCAACAGCATTGCGCATTTGAAACTGCTGCTAGAAAAAGGTCGCACGTGCGCAATAATCCGGCTAACAAAAAAACAGAACAAAAAGATTTCCACCTGCTCTTCATACACTTCCATTCTGCTTTTAATACCTGTGTTATTGTGAAAGGTTTCAAGTATTCAGCCAACCTAGGTTGATCAGGTAAACAACGTGGAAGGCAATGGCTGTTTAAAGCACTCTTGCAATTGCTCCCCCCTGGAACCCGGTGCCCCTGGCTACGCTGGCTGTCTCTAACGCTCGCTTACGGGGAACAAAACCTAAGAAAACGGTGCAACAGTGCAAGAAAAAATGTTAAAAAATATTGCTTTAAAATATTGTTCAGAAAGACAAATATTAGGAACTATAAAATGTAAAATCATTTTATTTGCATTAGATTTACATGTGCAGAGGTCCACTCAAGGTCACTCAACCGGCCAGGCAAGGCTGAGAATTGACTTGGTTCAGGCATACAACCCATTCGGAGGATGCATTATCCCTTTTCAGAGGCGTGCTTGAGCAGATCGGAAACAAATTCCACGGGTGAACAAAAGGGAAATTTACTGCTGCGTTTCAACGCTGCAATTGCCATCATTTTAAAAACAAACAAACCCAAATCCTAGAATGCTGAGAGCAAGGACACTAGTCCATTTCACATAATCTCTATTTTCAAACCAGGCCAATTACAGACACACAATTGGAAGCTGCAGTGGCCGAGAAAAGGGACAGCATATCCGTACAACGCAAGCCGCGTCTGCAGTAGCTTTACAGGACACTGCCACGCGTAAACATAAAAGTCTGAGTATTAACCGACTGCATTTTAGAAGAAAAACTTTGCAAACAGAATTAAGCACGGTTGCGAGGTAATCTACAGAAGTAACCACTGGTTTAAGGCTCCATTTACTCTCCCTTAAAACTTTATTTTTTTAAAAGGCATTGAGTAGGTAATACTGAGTTTAAGTACTTAATAAATACAAATTCAGAAATCGATTAAAGAAATCAATTAAAATATTAAAAATGAACTCTTGCATATTAGCCATTAATAGGAACTTAGAAAGCTATAAAAGGACTGATAAAGAACAGATTTATTTTTTTTAAACTTATGGTAAACATGCTACGCACTCTTCTTTTAAGGTCTTTGGATCTTGGATGCCACTGACCTTATGCACTTGGATGTATGGCAACGTGCTGAGACACACAGGGTTCATCAAGGCTCAGCTCCGCAACCTGGGCTGAAAAGAGTTCTTCAGAAGCAGCATCTGTGCAAATTTCCTCTGAGTTTTATCTGCAAGTGAAGGCATTAAAAAAAAAAAAAAAAAAAAAAAAAAATTAATGAAAGGCCTATTCAAGCTGCCACACGCACACCAGACAGACAGTAGCTACGTTCTGAGGTTCAACACGTTAGTATGGGATCTGCACATCTGCTTAGCATGCAAGCACCATGCAAGTGGTAAACAATAATTTAAATTCTTCACAACAGCGACACGTGCTGGATCCACCCCGATGAAAGTACACACTAGTTCCGTCAAGGCGACTTGGGGGGGGAAAACAGTTCTATTCCACGGAAATAACGTCACCCAGAAACCAACCTGTCCCACCCCGACTAGGATTCTGATGGCTCTCTGTTCTCAATGGGTTCTTTTCCTCTCTCTAACCACTCCCTTCAATGACTCTCTTGCTGGTACCTCCTCCACATTCCTTCTCCTCTTGGTTCAGTCTTGGTCCCTCTTCACCCTCTACCCCGTCCCATACCAAGCTCATCGAATCTCACGGCTTCCAGGACCACCTGTATGATGATGGCGTTCAGCTCTCTCCATTCCTACCAGCTCCCCTCCAACTAGTCTTGTATCACGGTCGTTCCAGCATCGCCACTGAGATGCCTGGTTGGTAACTCAAGCTTGGTGTGTCTGAGACGGAGGTCCTCACCTCCCCCACAAACCACCTTCTGCCTGTTCATTCTCTGTCTCCACTGAAGGCGTTACCATCCACTACGTCCCAGAGGTGCGAACCTAGGATTCATCTCCGACTCCTCCCTCTCCTTCAAACCCAGTCGGCTGCCGAGGCGTGTCATTTCTCCCTACACAACACTGCTAAAAAACAGCCCTTCGTTACTGCTCCTGCTGCCATGTAGTCCGTGCCCTGGCCTTCTACAACCTCCTCCTTACTGGCCTTCCCCACTCTCACCTTGAACCTCTCACTTTTGCTCAACGCTTGGCTGCCAAAGTCACCCACCTCACCCACCTCACCCCACCCATTTTGATCACGTCCAAATCCTCCTCTCTTCTCTCCAGTGGCTCCCTCTCCTCCTCCTCAGGATCCAGCACAAACTCCTTCTCTTCGGATCTCTGCAGCCTTGCTCCTCCCTATCTTTCCTGCTACGTTCCCCACGGGGAACATCACTCCTCCTCCATCACCACACGTGTCCCAGATTCTCCTACTCCCTATACCATCCTCACCCCTTCTCTCCTGCCGCTGCCCCCCCATGCCCGAACTCTCTCCCTGAAAACATATCATTCCTCCAAATAACCCCCCCCCCCCCCCCCCCAATTTCTTCTAGTCCCCATACATTCCTCGTTTAGGACTATCTATCCAAGATCTCCCTCCTCCTCTGTAACTAAGCCAAGCATGTGCAGTGGCAACTTCTCCGCTTTATGAATACATTTCTCTCTTCCTGTGGGCCCCTTCCCTGGTCCATTGTAGATTGTAAGCTTCTCAAGGCAGAGACCTGTCCTCTAATCCCAAATGTTCGGCACCAGGCACATTGCGGACGGCATGTAAATAATAATCCTAGTACTGCACTTACTATGCTGTCACCGCACGTTTTTGAATACAGAGGTTAGATTATTATTATTATTATCAACATTTATATAGCGCCAGCAGTGTACCTGGCACTTTACAAAGTAATAAAATAAACACGGTCCCTGCCCCTAGGGCTTACAATCTGAGAGACAGGAGCTGGGGGAGAGACATAGGAAGGGGAACAGAGGGAGAGACAAGGGGTCTAACATTCATGAAGATGCGAGGTCTCAAGTGCACGTACTTGGCTTGGTTACGATGAGAATGACAGCAGGCAGGTCCATGTGGCAAGGATAAGGGTAAACAGATCGTAGGTATAGGAATAGTGGCTCAGCAGGATAAAGAGTCAGACAGAGCAGAGCGAAAGAGGTGAGTTTTAAGGAGAGATTTGAAGGTATGAAGGGAGGGGGCAAGGCGGATGTGGACAGGGAGGGAGTTCCAGGCATGGGGGGCAGCAAGTGAGAAGGGACGAAGGCGCTTAGGGGAGCAGGGAAGGCGTGGAAGGGTGAGAGAAGGGACAGAGGAGGAGCGAAGTGCACGGGCTGGAGTATGGAGGGCGATAAGCGCAGAGAGGTAGGGGAGAGCGAGGTTGTGAAGAGCTTTATAGGTGAAGACTAGGAGCTTGTGCAGGATTCGTTCAGGAAGGGGGAGCCAGATTCTCTACAGTGTATCATACGCTAGGAAACCCAAGTTGCCTCATCCTATTGCTGGCCTTTTAAGTGTGTGTTTGGGCCCACCCACAGCAGGGCCAAGCTAGGCCACAAACCACTTACTCTGGAGCAGCACAACTGAAGTCTGCCTCCCAGGCTGGGATACAAACCGTCAGGAGTTCAGTTCCAGGGATAATGGAAAGGCACAAGCAGCCCAATGACTGGTCCCCCACCTTCCCACCCCTTGCACTGGAAAGTCTGTTGGAGAGAAGCGCCCGCTAGGGTATAATCAGAAGCCCACCCTTGCATTATATCGCCCCAGCAGAATGAGCAAGGCCATAAGAGGGGAATGTCTATTTCAGAGTAACCACCAGCCAATACATCTTTGGAAAGGAAACTTAGGCACCAAGAGAGGAGGGACCCAATGCCTTAAAAATAGCCCCAATGGTGACTTTCAACACTGGGGCCCTCTAAACTGGTACTGAAAGCTTTAAACAACAGGAAGAATTCCTAGTTGAGACAGGGTTGTGAGCAGAACGACAGCTTTGAAAAAAGGAGTCAAAGTATAGCCACGCAACAGAGCAAACGGCTACTGCTTCAGTCGCTAGCTGCTAAATTCCTCCGCTCTGCACTCTTGCTAACTTCTCCATCCTCAGCTTGCAGAATGGGAAACTGGTACGACACCGGACTAACTCACCGTGCATGACTAAGTGCACGCACTCCCTTGGCTTGTAAGGAGCACAACTCCTCTCAACACACTGGGGGAAAAGCAGTATTCTAATCAGTTGTTTGATTGTTTGTTTTAAATGGGGAAGTGTTTTTGTTTTAACTGATAATTACCTGCAGGCCTCACGACGACCTTCAAGTTTTCTCTCTCTCTCTTTCTGATGTTGGTTTAGGGTGGGGGAGAATAATCATTCGGTGGATAAGTCTAGTTCCGCTGAAAGCTCTGACCAGCTCAAGATGGTTTAGACTAAGTGTCTAAAATTGGCTAAAAACAGAACTCTTCAGGACTGGGACGTTCCCAGAGAATCTCCACTGATTTTTCCACCACTTCCTTTCATGAAGAGCAGGGTCCAATTTTTCAGACCCTCAGGAAGTTCTACTCTCTCAGGCCTCATTTCCAGCTAGGATGTTTTCTAAGCCGCCCGCTGTCGCCCACACACCAGTGCAGCGACATTAGGGACGGTGGTATTGCAGTTTTTATGCGGACACAAACCATCAGCATTGGCATTTTCAAATCTGAACTCCAAAGGGGCACTTTCCTAGCACTAAGCGATGTAATAATGCTCCTCCGGGTCAATAAAAGGGCCTCGTCCTTCATGAGAGCAAAGACCAATGGAGAAATTCCATATACAACACCAAAATCCACAGACGGATTCAGTAGCTTGAATTCCCTAAAAAATATCTTAGTTAGGAACAGAGATGGGGAACCTGTGGCCCAAAGGCCAAATCTGACCCGTTGCATTTTTTTATTTGGCCCCTTTCCAGTTCCTGAATCTGGCCCCTCCCCTCAAGCAAGGAAAGAGTGAGCTCAGGAGGGGCCTCACAGAGAGGAGCGCCTGCACACAAGGATACTGGACAGATCCATGAATAGAGTTCTCCTTTTCTTGAGTGCACCCCTTAAGCACCCCCGCCCCCAACTTCTATGCGGCCCGCGAAGCTTGTACTGAATTTCAAAATAGTGCCCGGCAGGAAAAAGGTTCCCCACCCCTGATCTACACCATCCTCTTCCTTCCCCCCATTAAACAACCCCAACTCCTACCCGGCCCTCCAAGCTCGCACTAATTTTCCAAGGGGCTTTCAGGAAGGAGGGGGAAAATCCGCTACCCCTGGCTTAAGAACATTAAAACAGTCCAAAGATGTTTTTCTAGAGGGGGGGGGGGGGGGGGAGACAGGAAACAGTCAGCCACCCCACACATATGAACACTCCTATTATAGCAATAGCGGCACATAGGGACCCAAAATAAACTAGATATCCATCTCAAGATGGAGGGATCTTCGTATGGATCCGACTGAACTACTACAGCAGCTGCTATACCTGGGGGTGTAAGATGGCAAACGTGGATTAGCTCAAGGACTGGTCATTTTGGAGAACATGCTGTGGGAAGAGATAAAAAGCACCGTGGCCCTCCAATCTGTCCTCTTCAGAGGATTCTGGTAATCAAAATAAACTCAAGAGGGAGGGAGCAGTTGCTGCGTTGGCCCCAAACGTTAAGTGATGGAGACAAAGTGGTTCAGGTGAGATCTTTTATTGGACCAACTTCCGTTGGGGTGATTAGGAGGTGGTAGTGTGGGTGGCGAGAACCATTGTTCTGACTTGATCCGTGCTTGAAGAAAGGGGCCAAGAGCTTGCATAATCTCACCAACTACAGTCGGTCCAATAAAAGATCTCACCTGAACTACTCCGAGTCAACTTAAATAAAGAGGACCCGACGATATAGTTGTACTCTGAAAGAGCCCTTGACGAAGCACTCTACAAGGAGCTGCTAAAGAACCCCATTCTGGCCTGTATTATTGGACTAAGGAAAGCTGGCACGATCAGCTTTCCGCATGGTCAAAGGTTATCTGTAGGGCTCCCAAAAGACACACGTTAGAAGCAGCAAGACGAAGCAGGACAGTGGAGGAAAAAAAACACGTTTATCCTGGTAATGTTATTAGGTTGGCTCTTTAAAGAATATCAGCATTCATGCTCTAGGACAGATGCCAACAGCTGGCTTCCCCTGCAATCATGCTACTGCACACACATCGGCACTGCACGGAGCTGTCTTAAATGGGTTGCAGACACACAACCCTTGAGTGCTGACCGGAGATCCAGTAGCGTGCCAGCATCGTGCGTCAAGCCCCTGACAGACAAACCTCACACCCGAGCTACCGTCACAAGAGCAGGGGATTCATCTCCATTCAAAGGGTACTCTCCAAGCGACACTCACCTCGACGGGGCAGTTTGAGTCAGACCGAAAGTCAGGGTTCTGCTTTTTCCTGCACTCGAATCAGTGCTGTCCTTCTACATCTCACATTCACACTGCGCTCTGGCTTGAGGGAATCATTACTGACTGTTTCCATGCTCGAGTCATCTCTCGCCTTGACTACTGAACCCTCCTCGTTACCGGCCTTCCCCTTTCTCATTTTGCCCCCTCGCTTCTGTACAAAACTCTGCTGCCGAGGTCATCCACACTCACCGCTGCCATCACGTCCTGCCCCAACTCTCTTCCCTCCACTGGCTCTCTCTACCTGAAGGTATTCGGCACAAGCTCCTGGGCCTTACTTTCAAGGCCTTGCCTCCTGCTGTCTCTAGGAGGTCATCGTTTGCCATGCACTCCTGTCTGGGAACCCTGCTCCTCATCTGCCATCACCCTCGCTTGTTCATGACTCCCTTGTTCCTCGAAACATATCTGCCTCTTCAGGGCTTCTCCCTAGCTGCCTCCGCCCCCAGATGCCTGGAAGTCTCTCCCTGAATACATCTGTTCTGCTCCCTTCATCCTTCAAAGCCGTCCTGAAAACCTACCTCTCCCGTCATGCTTTCCATAACTCCTCAACCCCTTAGTCTCCTCCCTGATTTTCTTAGGGTCCCCTTCTCCTCTGTAACTAAGCTACGTACACACATCTGCAACTTCCTGGACGTATTTCTGTCTCTCCCTCTGTTCCTCTCCCCTCCCTTGTATCTTCGATAGTAAGCCCGCTGGGGCAGAGACCTTGCTGGTGCTATATAAATACTCTAAATACCCACCCCCATCTTCTTGGATTGGTATAGCTAATCCGCTCAGGCCTTGGAGCTTTCTAGTACAATGCCTGTATCTCTAGCCTCACGGTCATCTTTAAAATGTACTTTCTTTTTAGTACAAGTGGGTTTCACAGGGATTGTCCCCCTCTCCCTACAAGGCGCCATGGGGAACAAAAGAGCTCCATCTAGAATCCCTGCCTATCTCCAGTAGACAGCAACACAGGGTGGTGTGTGGGAGTGGCTGATTTGCCCACAACCTTGACTCCGGGCGACGCCCATGCCATATCACAGCAGGGATAACAGTGGTTTAAAGCCTCATTTCTGGGGGAAAAGATCTAACAGCGGCAAGCAAAAGCACCACTCAACATACTGAACTCCCGAAGAGCAGGAAACAAGTTGTCTTAGCAGAGGCCTTTCCCATCCCGGTTCCAAAGGGTCAGTGCCGTAAATTGGGGGGCGGGGGGAGAGCTCCTAGAGATCCACACCAAGTCTGCTCTCGTACCAGATGCAGTGACTCTACTGAAAGACTGCCCTTTCCAAAAGGGAAGGCAGCGTGTTGGCGTACCGTTTGTCAGAACAAAGACAAAACCCTTCAGTTTGATACCAAGAACAATTCCAAGACACATTCCTCAGTTTGCGGTGCTGTCTGAATGACAATTGTAGAACAAGATTAGAATAAAGTTTGACACATTTAACTGCTGCTGTGTTGTAATCATTTGCATAGTTCAATTGTTTAGACCACTTGACCTTGGGAGACTGGAAACAATATTGTTCCCAAATGGCTATTATTAAAGATACTGGCATAAACAAATGTGATTTAGAATGTTCTCAATAGTCTTGTTTTTATACCTGCCCCTTTTCTCCCTATTAATATATGTCACCTTGTCTTATTTAACCCTACCCTTTCCTGCCTCTTTATAGCCTGCCCTGTGTTTGCTCAGTTTATATATTTCTACTGGCGATGCTACGTGCCTGAGGAAGGGCCTTGCGCGGCCCGAAAGCTTGCTGATTTCCACCAACAGCAGTCGGTCCAATAAGAGAGATCCTTCAAACCACTTTACCTCTCTGTCGCTTGGGACCAACACAGCGACCACACAATCTCTCTGGATAAGAATCATTGCACAGGACAGTTTACATACAAATCTGTTAAATGCCCATTGTAAAACTGCTAATGCACAAAAGCAAGTGTAGCCTAGTGGCTAAGGTCTTGGACTTGGGAGTCCAGGGTTCAAATCCTGCCTTAGCCAAGAACTCACTGGGTGGAATTAGGCAAGTCATTCTCTCACAGTCATAAAGTGGGAATAACGACATCTCTCACAGGGTTGTTAGGAGAGTAAACTAGATAAAGATTTTAAGGAACTTTGGAATGTTCCATCATGGTTGTACCAAAGGAACTGCAAATTCCTACGGTGGTGTGTGTGTGTATGTATGCGTGTGTGAGCTTTAGAACAACGTCTACGGGAGTTCCTGTGGGCCAAATGCCTGCTTCAAAGCCATGCACCAGTTCACCTGCGGGGGGAGTTGCTTGACAAAGGCTGCGTTCACACGAGGCTAATTCTGCAAAAAATCTCTTTCCCTCACTTTAATCATGTGAACGGTTAGGCTGCAGGAGGACGTGGGTACACGGAACATTCATGGACATGGAATCAAAAATATTCAACTTGGAAACTAAGGTTTAATGGTCTCTCATAGGCATTTTTCAAAACATGTAAAGGGATTAATCCTGCCGCTATGCCAGGCCTCTCTCCCCCAAGTATATTCTCTGTCATTTTTGCCTTCCCGTTTGCTCCATGGTCCCCGGAACTAATGTCAGGCTTTTAAACATTCGGGGATACCTAGGAAATACGGGAGGCAAATTTTAAAGCAGGAGAGGAAGTGGTTAAAACCTGCGATTACAACTGCGAGCAAGAAAATGAAGCTGGAGGGAGGAAAAGGCTCCAGCAAATGCAGCCTGCGTTGACCATGGTGGGTGCCAGGATAAAAGAAAAGGAGTTCCATTTAAATGTGTTAAATGCCTCATTAGCCTGAACAATGGAGAGGTTCCGCTCATCAGTCATGTCCCTTTGACTAGTCTAATTTGCCAGTCACCTTGAGAGGTCATTTATACCTAATGAAGCCAAAAAAACCTTACACCATCCTCTCAGCACAAGGTTGCGGCCGTGCACTGTCTTATCGAGCAAGGAACAGAGGCAGAGGAACCAAAACAGGTTATGGATAGACACCTAATTGAAAAGTGTTTCAGAGAGAAGACACCGCGTTCTCTGCCTAATCACACTGAAATACAACGCAAAGGTCAAACAAGTATGAATGTATATTTTTACTGGATCATTAACTATTCATACTTCTGGGGCCACCAGCTGGCTCCCAGAAAAGGCTGCGAGTCAGGGGATGGGGATCCTTCTTCCTCTCGGAGGCTCCACTGAAAATCAGTACAAGCTCAGAGAGATGCAGAGAAGCTGCGATCAGGTAGAGGAAGGTTCCGATCGTGGATGTGCGCACGCCCTCTAGTCGGCTTCCTTACCCGGAGATGAACTGGAATGGAGTCGTGTTAAAAACTGGCTGTGGGCCACATTTAGCCCTCGGGCCTGAGCTTCCCCCCCCCCGATGCAAGACATTTCAAGGTTTCACACAAGCACAAAGAGCTTCTAGTAGATCAACTTGGTCATTAAAACCCAACCCTTACGCGTCACGAGCATTCAACCAACCTTCTCTGTATGGCCATGATTGAGGTCTCTCTCTCTCTCACTGGACGATGCAAGTGGTACAGCACTGATCTTGTTTCTCAGGCAGGGATGCATAGTTCATTTGCCTGACGATCTCAGCAAACAGTTCATCCACCATAGTTTTACTCTTCGCCGACGTCTCCATGAACGGGCAGCCCCATTCCTGAGCCAACGCTCTGCCTTCAGCAGACAAGACCTCCCGCTCTGACTCCAGATCCACTTTATTGCCCACTAGGATTAGAGGAACCTTTTCGTATCTCTTCACTCTGACAATCTGGTCTCTCATGGGTTTGATGTCCTGATTAAACAAACCGACGAGTTAATAACCATTCAAGCTGTCATTTTAAAATGCTAACAAAAGCACAATGTTGTGTACCACTTGTTCCCAAAAAGTTTTAATCACTGCAAAAACACAATTAAACTAGTCCATAAAGCAGTCTATGTGGCTGTGTATACGCTGCACAGCCTTCTGGAGAAATGTTTGAGATCTAGACTTGTACAAGTTTAAGTTGAAAAAATCCACCTTCAGAAATATACGTTTAGGACAAAATTAGTGTCTTCTAGAGCGTAGCTAGGCATTTCCCAGACCGGTTTCCAGTTAAGGATGGGTACTGGTCTACCTTTTCAGTGGGTTCATACAATTCAATCACCTTCTGACTCTCTACCTGCTCCCTCGACCCTACCCCCTCTTGTCTCCTGACCTCTCTTGCCCCCCCCCCCCCCTCCCCACTGGCTCCTTTCTCTCTGCTTTCAAGGACATCACTGTCTCTCCTATCCTAAAGAAGCTCAACCTTGATCCCTCCGACCTCTCCAACTGACCCCCTTAATTTGGCCTCTGCCCGCTCTACTCGACTGAGTCTGCTCTTGCTAAAATCACCAACCAACCTTCTTTTAGCCAAATCCAATGGCCTCTACTCTATTCTTGTCCTGCTTCATCTCTCTGCTGACTCTTGACGCCGTTGATCACACCCTCCTCCTAGACTTGCTTCACTCCCTTGGTTTCTGGGGTTCGGTCCCCAACTTCTCTTCCTACCTCTCTGAACGACCCTTCAATGTATCTCTTGCTGGTACCGCCTCCACGTCACTTCCCCTCTTGGCTGGAGTTCCCCACGGTTCTGTCCTTGGCTTCCTTCTCTTTTCTCTCTACACTCTGTCCTTGGACAAAATCACTGAGTCTCTCAGCTTCCAACACTCAACTCACTCTCTCCACCCCGTCTCGCCCGCTCTAGTCAATCTTGCATGACAAACTGCCTCCGTGACATCTCTGCCTGGACAGTTCGTTATCAAATCAAATTTAATATGGCCAAAACTGAACTTCTCATCTTCCCTCCAAAACTTTCCTCTCTCCTTCCTCCTCCTCAATTTCCATTGATGGGGTCACCATCCAATCTGTCCCTCAGGTGCATAACCTGGAGTTCAGACTCCTCCTTCTCCTTTAAGCCTCAGAACCAATCTATTGCTAAATCATGTCACCTCTCTCTGCACATCACTAAGATCCAGCCTTTCCTTACTGTCTCCGCTGCTAAAACCCTAGTCCATGCTCTAATCATCTCTCACCTTGACGATGGCAACCTCCTCATTACTGGTCTTTCCCATTCTCACCTCAACGCCCTCACTTCTATTCAAAACTCTGCTGCCAAGGTCATCTACCTTGCCCGCCCTGCTGCTTTGATCACATGCAGCCCCTCCTCTCCTCAATCCTCTGGCTCCCTCTGCCAGAGCCTCAGCACAAGCCTTGCCTTCTCCTGTCTCTCTGCACTCATTTCCCCCTAAACTCCTGTCCAGGAGCTCTGCTCCTCTTCTGCCACCACCCTCGCCTGTTCACGAGCCCCCGTGCCTGAAACACAGGGTTCCCTGAATACATTTGTTCTGTCCCTCCTTCTCGACCTTCAAATCCCTCCTGAAAACTTACCTCTTCCAGCAGGCCTTCCCTAGCTCCTCATCCCCTTCAACTCTTCCTGACTTACCCAACGTCCCCTTCTTCTGTGTAACTAAGCTAAGCACATGCACCTATGACCTCTCGACTTCGTGAATATATCCCCGTCTCTCCCACTGTTGCCCCCCACCCCTAATCTCCTCTCCTTCTTTCCTAGACTGTAACCTCCTCGGGCAAGGACTTTATCTACATTTAAGAATTGTAAAGTGCAACATTATTATTATTATTTATTATTATTATTATAAGCATTTATATAGCACCAGCGATGTACCTGGCGCTTTACAGAGAACAAGACAGACACGGTCCCTGCCCGAGAGTTCACAATCTAGAGATAAATACTAAATAATTCTGGCCCTGACCAGACTTTGTTACATAAGTCAAATTCACCTTTAATAGCATCATAACAGCGCATGCTTGATAATTTTGCATGCAACTAAATGCATCATGGGCTGTTACAGTTGGAAAGAATGATTTCTTAAGTCTGTAACAGCATTTTCAAAACCACTGAAGATAAAAAGCATTGTTTATACACCATGCTCTAGGAACTCCTCCCCCAGCCCCCCACCCTGTCTCCTTACACTTAAATGACAAAGTGACAGCCAATGCTGCAAGCCACCCTAAATCTCTTCGAAAGAGCAGGGTATCACTTCAAAACAATAAAAATGAAGATGCAGGATTTACAATTTCCGGCACAGAAACTATTGTTTTTGAAGCTGAACCCTATTTTAAAGATGTATGGGAAGATTTTGGATTAAAAATGCTAAGGAAAAAGAAAACCGTGTAAAGGAAGAATATTATTCTCTGGATAGAAAATGGTCAAATACATGTGGGCAATCCTGAAGATTCAGACCTGCAGTTGCCAGGTTCGTCAGTTTCCCACAGGCAGGGAAAGAGTCAGCCAAACACGCTAGTTATTCTCTCTCAAGGAAATAAATTGTACCCAAATTAAGATTTATCTAGGCATGCGTTCTCCTCCAAGAGAACATTCAGCTTTCAGCAGAAACATTCTGCCTCCTACTTCTGCCAAGAAGCTGGAATACAACGAGCTCAGCAACTTAACTGGAGCCAAGGCAAGAGCAGCGCTAAAGGGGATTGGGGGCAAGTCCCACTACTTCCCACAGATCCAGGCAGCTTATTACCAGAGGCCACTTAAGGCAGTTACAGGTTGCAGGGATTTTATACTGCTTCATTTTATGGCTTCTCGTCAACTTCTGCTTTGCAAATTTGCGGGCTTGACTATCAGGAACACCTTCCTTTCCCATGCACACGCTGCCCACGCTATGAAAGCCTGCCAGCAGGCAAAGAAATTAGAGCTGACGCTCGACGGCAGCTTGTTAGGGAGAATCAGGCTTACGCATACAATTTGCACATGATAAGTCATCAACTTTATTTTCAAGGGGCAGGCAGATAATCCACCCTTACAACTGGTTTTTGTTGGGTTTTTTAAAGACACGGGATGGGGACAGTGTCAGGTCAGAAGAGCCCCACAAGTTGCAATTTTCGAACAATTTATTTAAAACAATCCCTTTAAAAAAAAAATTCCAGTGAAAACAGTAAAGTGTGTTGCAGTCCTCCAACAGCACATCATTGTGCTAGTGTCCAAGAAGCAGATTTCACTGTCACAGTGATAAGAGAGGTCAATGTGAAGACTATCCTTATTAGGCCACTGAACTTGTACCAAGTTATTAGAACCAATTCTGAAGTGTATTAAGTTATTCTCAGCCCCCTGGGGCTGTGGTTGTCCTCCTACCCCCTCTCGTAGTAAAAGACTGGGCTTCATTACCTGGAAAGACTGCTGATTAACCAGGCTGTAAACGAGGATGAAACCTTGGCCGTTCTTAATGTAGAGATCTCTCATGGAAGCAAACTGTTCTGTCCCAGCGGTGTCCAGGATTTCAAGTACGGATGGGGACGAATCCACTTCGATCTCTTTGCGGTAGAAGTCTTCGATGGTGGGGTCGTACTTCTCAATGAACGTCCCCGTGACAAACTGCACAGTCAAGGCCGACTTACCCACCCCCCCACTCCCTAAAACCACCACTTTGTATTCCCTCATGAGGGCTGTCTTTACCTCCGCACAGCATAAAAAAAGGAATGCAGGGAACTGGGTGTAACAACTGGGGACCGGAGAACTCTTCTTGGGGCAAGTGGGTGGATGCGTGAAGACCGCGTCCCCTCTCTGTGGGTGGAAAGCTCTCGCTCTCTCTCGTATCGGGGAAGAAGGGTGCCGAGCTTGGCTCTTAGAATGGCGCACAGGGGAGGGAAAAGCTCGTCCCCATTTGGGGGGCAGAAGGCATTACCTTGTGCGGGGAGGGCTCGCCCCTGGCACATGCAAATGGGAGAGTCTTTTACCCTATTACCCCTGGAGAAAGAACACGCTCACTCCTGAGGGGATGGGGAATGAGCCTGGCTGAAGAGAGGGGGGTGTCCCCCTCCACTGGGATGTGGGGAGAGAGAGACACGGACAGAGGACTACGGGCTCGCTGTTCCTTACTGTCTCCGCTGCTAAAACCCTAGTCCATGCTCTAATCATCTCTCACCTTGACGATGGCAACCTCCTCATTACTGGTCTTTCCCATTCTCACCTCAACGCCCTCACTTCTATTCAAAACTCTGCTGCCAAGGTCATCTACCTTGCCCGCCCTGCTGCTTTGATCACATGCAGCCCCTCCTCTCCTCAATCCTCTGGCTCCCTCTGCCAGAGCCTCAGCACAAGCCTTGCCTTCTCCTGTCTCTCTGCACTCATTTCCCCCTAAACTCCTGTCCAGGAGCTCTGCTCCTCCTCTGCCACCACCCTCGCCTGTTCACGAGCCCCCGTGCCTGAAACACAGGGTTCCCTGAATACATTTGTTCTGTCCCTCCTTCTCGACCTTCAAATCCCTCCTGAAAACCTACCTCTTCCATCAGGCCTTCCCTAGCTCCTCATCCCCTTCAACTCTTCCTGACTTACCCAACGTCCCCTTCTTCTGTGTAACTAAGCTAAGCCTATGTCCCTGTCTCTTATACACATCTAGATGTGTATAAGAGACAGCTTTCAAGGCCTTGCCTCCTGCTGTCTCTAGGAGGTCATCGTTTGCCATGCACTCCTGTCTGGGAACCCTGCTCCTCATCTGCCATCACCCTCGCTTGTTCATGACTCCCTTGTTCCTCGAAACATATCTGCCTCTTCAGGGCTTCTCCCTAGCTGCCTCCGCCCCCAGATGCCTGGAAGTCTCTCCCTGAATACATCTGTTCTGCTCCCTTCATCCTTCAAAGCCGTCCTGAAAACCTACCTCTTCCATCAGGCCTTCCCTAGCTCCTCATCCCCTTCAACTCTTCCTGACTTACCCAACGTCCCCTTCTTCTGTGTAACTAAGCTAAGCACATGCACCTGTCTCTTATACACATCTAGATGTGTATAAGAGACAGAACCTAGACCATGTGACACGCCCCCTTGTAGACAAGGCTCCTCTTCGAGATGGCTCCTCCCATGCGCCCCCTCGGGTTGCGCATGCGCGGACCTTTCCTAGCCCCACGCAGATTTGTGACCTCCCAGCCTAGCCCAGCCCCTCCCCCTCCCAACTGGCAGTGCCTTCCCACCCCGGGTTGCCACCTGGACACGTTTTAAAGCAACACTTATGAAAAATACATGTTGCAGGGCCCTGCATTGGCACCAAACGCAGGGCCCTGCAACATGTATTTTTCATAAGTGTTCCTTTAAAACGTGCCCAGGGGGCAACAATGGGCGCAGGCATCTGGAAGGATACAAGGTAGCGACCCTCTGGTCCTCCTGGACCCCGGGGCTGAGTCCCCAGCTGTGAATAGTGGAGGAATTCCTTGAATCACATCCAGATTCTGAGAGTGGCCGCCTGCCTGCAATAGACAAGGCAGAGAGAGAAGCGGGGTGCCCCTATTACCAACCAGCCGGCGGCCTCTGCGTTGGGCAGCGCTCAGTGCTGCTGTCCCCAAGAACCTCTGGCCTTGAGATTGCAGCTGGAAAGCAGGGGGCTCCGAAACCTAGGGCCGGAGACAAATTAGCCGGTTTACAGAGGTCTATAGGAGGAAGACTAGCAAAAGGGCCAGGCACATCACTGGTGGTTTTAAGGGGGGGGAGTCAGCACTATATAAATCAATCATCATAATCAATAAATAAATAATATTGGCCACCGAGGAAAAGGCTGCGGTCATACCTACCTGGACTATACCGCTCCCCAGCAGGAGCTGGAACACTAGGAGAGCCCTTAGAACGGCTACAAACTCCAAGGTGTTTATGTGTGTCTCTCTTAATCAGTCCATAGACTGGTAGCAGTTATAGAAATAATATGTGCTCCCCAAACCCATGAGGGAAGCATCACAGGTTGAAGAAACAATTAGGCTGCAGTGGAAAGAAGGAAATATTCTTAAAAAACAAAACAAAACCCTTATCTAAACATATAGAGGGAGAACTGCTCAGAAAAAGGAATTGTCAGGTTCCTTGTCTGAACCTTAAGCACAGGATTATGGCTTGATAATCCACTGCAGGAGTGGACACATATACGAGTAGTCATATAGGGTTCGACTCGTAGTCAGAACCCTGAATCCTAAAATTCTATGGTAGAATGTTTCTATTGTGACCTGTATCGCTGCAGATGGGAGACCTGATTTTTCAACTTAAGTGAACATCACTCCTTGCATCGGAACTGATCGCTCCTATTCAACTTTTTTCTGATTAGGAGTGTCACAACGTTCTGTGTTGATTAACAAACCTAGGTCTTCACAAACCTGTTTAATGACCGTGTGAGCTGATGGCTGCTTGGCCTGGGGATCAGCTACTATCAGCCAAACATCTAGGTATGTAAAATTATTAACACACTGTTTTCTAATATAAGGTACTAGTACTACAGGGGCTGATGTCAAAGTGAATTGCAAAGCAGCATATAAGTAGTGTAATTTTTTTTAACACAAAAACAAAAAGTATTTTTTCTGTCAAGAATACAAATATGGAAGTATGTGTCCCTCAAACGTATGAGAGCATACTGCTGTCTGCTTGCTAGGTACGTTCTTATTAAAACTACGTACCATATAAAACCTTAGGTACTGAACACACTTGTTGAGATTGTCAGTATGGAGAGATGTTGTATAATAACATGAACTCGAGGCTAACAGAGCCCTTAGCCTGAGCAAATTGTACCTGATCAATGCTCCTTAGCTGTCACTTTCTTTGCTGTCTGGGCATAAGAGCTTGTCTCTACTGAGCAAAGGATCTTTACGGAGCCCTGGAGCTTGCATTTATTTTCATTATACAATTTTGACATCCAAATGTTTATCATGGTCCTATACCTCTCTTAATTCTGAGCTGTTTGACACCAGACATGATTAGGAATGTGAACTTACCTGAGGAACATGCAAAATACATGTATTCTCTATATGTTGCTTTTCACAAACCTTATTATGTGGATTAAGAAGGACAAGACCATGTAAGGTTAAACTGAAACTTTGGCTGGGCTTGATTTCATTGGCCATGCCCCTTATAGAAAGAGACCAAAGGTGTCCCTTGGTATCATTTTTATTTTGTAGTCCGTTTTCCCTTTGCAAACAGACCCTTCCTACCAAAGGGGAAGATCTCCAGCATAGACATAGACCAACTCTCAAGTAGTACAGATCTAAGCCAGATACAACTCCTGGTCATGATCATGTTAACGAGCTATGTAATTGCTCCATTAAGAGTACTAATCTGGAATGTCAAGGGTCCTTGCTGTTGCTCAGGTAGTAGAAATGGGAGGGATCCGACTTTAAATCCCTTCTCAGCAGAAAACTTGGTAAGACACTGTTGAGCATAATCAGCTACCTGCATCAGCACTGTGGAGGAGAGAAAACTTTACTCTCCTTGCAAATATCAATTAAACTCCTCCCCCCCCCCCC
>QEPC01011901.1:26900944-26911605 GCA_003113815.1 Sphenodon punctatus | reverse complement strand
CTTCCCCCGGCTAGCCCGGGAAGCGTGGTTCAAACAGACCCCATGTGGGGATTCACCGTGGCGAACATCTGGCGCCCCGCAAACAGACGTTCGAGACACGGTGACCACAGGTGGGTATTCACCGTGGTTCACCATGATCTCGTAACGTCTGAAGACACCCTGTGTTACCCCTGGTTTGCCCAAATCGTATCTCATTTGAGGCGGCTGGGCTTATCGCCTTCTTGCTTCTGGGGAAAAAATGTATTTCAGCAGAAAAATCTGGCTTTTGTTAGAGCAGTTGACGTATACCTTTGTAAACCACCCTTAGCCTTTGGGGGAAGAACAGGGGAAAATGCTAATAAATATAAATTAATAAATAAATTGGATGGGTTCCTGTTTCAGTTCTGTTCAGGAGTTCACAAGCTCATTTCAAACAGGAGTCAAGGAGGATATGGAAATAGGAGGGAGGTCAGCAATGACCAAACTGTCTCCCAAACCTAGCAGTCAGGGATCTGTGCAGCAGCAGCAGCAAACAGCCTAGGGGAAAAAAAGGCTGGGCTCCTATTCTGACAGGCCTCATCCCAGAATTCAGGTGAAATGGAGCAGAACGTGACTCTCCTTTGCTGCATGTTTTTAACCAATGCAATATTTACTTCCAAAGCCCATATGGAGGGTAAGAGAAACCAAACCCCTGTGCCTTGTATTCAGTTAGACTGTTGTTGATTCAAGAGACTCTGATATTCATCCCAGCCTGGCTTGGCTTGTGATTCAGCTGTCTGGAATGGAAGAGGGTTTGCTTGGGAAGAGAGCAAGGAACAGAAAAGAAAATCTTCATTTCTGGTGTCATTGGTCAGGGTGCCTGTAAGACTGGCATTCATATTATCTGCCATACACCTCACTTCTGGCTTCTTTGGCGGCGATCAGCAGTAATTTTGATACTCACAAGGTTTATCATTTTTGAAACAGATTTACCCTTCAACCTTTAACTGTTGTGACATGGGGTATAAATATTTTGCCGTGTCCCATGATCACATTCACTGTGTTGCAACTTTTCCCTGCATGGTTGAAAGCAAATGTTTTGAGCACACCCACAGGGTAACCTTTTGTGGTTTTGTATAGTTGTCAGCATGGCAGAGTTGTGAAGAACACGTTCCTGGCTGTGAGAAAAGCTAAAAGAATGAAGCAACGTAAAGAAATCTGCCTGAGTCTGCAGAGAGCCTGGAACCATTGCTCTGATGTCATGGCCTCTTTCATTGGAGGGGGCCTTCAGTTAGATGCCTGCAATGGTACTTTAAATATCAACTATGGGTATTTTCAGACGTGACGGGGCCAGTATTAGCCCCGTCACGGAATCACCTATTGATCCCCCGCCGGGATCAAAACGGCACGGCCAATAGACGTGCCGACTGATCCCGGCGGGGAATCGGGGGAGGGGCGGGGCTGCGGGGCTCAACATGCGGCCGCACAGCCCCCCCCCCCATGCTCCCTAGGCCGCCCACCCTCTGAGAGATGGGCCAATGCAGCCACAGCGCCCGCCCGCCCCCCGGGGTATTGACCACGACCCTGAATCAGCGGCGGACACGGCCACTGATTCCGAGCCGTGGTCAGGCGACAGACGTTACGATCCCACGCTCAACCACGGTGAATTCCCCGTGGTTGAGCGTGGGAACGTCACGTCTGTTGGCCCGAACGTGAGCTTCCCGTCGGGTGTTCGCCCCCATGAATTACGGGCGGGAATCTCTTTGACCACGCAAACGGCGATGGTCCGGGCAGGACCGCTATTTGCGTGGTCAAAGAGATTCCAGCTCGTGATTCAGGGGGGTGAACATCTGGTGGGAATTTCTTGTCGGGCTAACAGACGTTACGGTCCCTTGCTCACCATGTGGGCATTCACCGTGGTTGAACGTGGGATCGTAACGTCTGAAAATACTGTATGTTATCTGTGCTAACCACGCATCAAATTAGAATCAAAGGGCTGAAGAGCCTTCAAAGATCATAGTCCAACACCCTGCTCCAAAGCAACATGCCCTTTGTCCTTCCAGCATTACAGGCAGATGCTTATCCAGCAACTGTAGTAACCATCATTGCACAAGAACTAACTGAGGGGATCAATATATTAGTCCAAGCAGAGGCACCCGGCCTGCCAAGCAACATGAGATGCAATTGTCTGTCCATTTTTTATCTGTGCGATCTGTTTTATCCAAAACAGTTGGCTAAAAAAAGGAAACCGATAGGCAACAGAAAGCAATTTTCCTTTGAAATAACTTAACAAGAGGGATTGAATTGATCAAAGCTTTGAGGAAAGCAGAAAGAGTTTTGTCCAAAAGGCCACTTGGGCCGGTTTGCGCATGCCCTTAACCAAAACCAAAGGATTTTGCATCCTTATTGATTCTTTTATTTATTTATATTTCTTAGCCGCCCCCTCATGCCCACGGCAACTCGGGGTGGCTTACAATACAAAAAATAACACAATTAAAGCATTAAAACACTAATTCACAAAATTAAAACATTTAAAGTACTAAAAACCAACCCCCCCAAACATTTATCCCACCCCCCCTTCCCCTTCTCCGAAGGCCTGGGAGAACGGCCAAGTTTTGCAGGCCCGGCGGAAGGCCAGCAAACTTGGGGCCAGACGGGCTTCCTCCGGGAGGGAGTTCCATAACCGTGGCCCGGCCACCGAGAATGCCCTCTCCTGGTCTGGGTTTCAACCTGAGACACCTCACTGGGGTAGGGTTGCCAGCTAGATAGATATTTCCAGGCTACTTATGAAAAATACATCTTGCAGGGACTGCATTGGCACCTATGGTCCTGATACAGGCCCTGCAACATGTATTTTTAATAAGTGATTTGGAAAAGTATACCTATCTGGCAACCCTACCAGTCTTGAATGGGAGAGTGCTGTGCAAGTAAAATCTGTAGGATTTGGTCCATGATTCGCAGCCAGATCTTGCTGCGTCCCACCGTTTCCTATTGATTCTCCTGTCTGCAGAGACAATCCTGACCAGCCCCTGCTGAGGTTTAATAGCTCAGGAAGGACGAGGTGAGACCTCGCTGGCCTTGAACCCAGGACAGTGAGGTCTAAGGTGGGAGTCCTGAGCAGGTTGCCCCAACACCAGAATTCAGCTGCTGCAAGTGCATCATATTCCCAGGCCGTGATTGGTCAGCACCACTTCCTTCCTCATTGGCTGCCCAGAGTGTATAAAGAAGACTCAGGAAACAGGAACTGTCCAGTGTTTGTCCGCTTGCTTGCGCATTCCTTCCCTCCCTCCCTCCCTCGCACCTAGCTCCAGAAGGTGTTTTCCTCACTCCTTGTTTCTACCTCCTGGCTCTGGGCCACACCTCAGCTTCCAGCTCTGAGTGCAGCCCGACCGGGGTACCACCTGATACCATCACTCCAGCTGACGTCTTCCTGCAGTCCGTGCAGAGAAACGGATGCATCTGCTGCTGCTTTGCAAACAACCAACGACTATTCACAGAGGCTGGTTCGACACAATCATAAGTGTAGAACATGGAGTAAACCACCTCTAAGTCTGGATTTAAGAGTTTGTGTACGCAGATATTCTGGAGTTCACAAATCCGGATTCTTGTTGTAACCTGGGGTTATACGTCAGAATTTTTGAGGACTTAATTACTCCAGACTTAAATAAGTCTGGAATAGTGTTAATATATCTATTACGGCCGAGGCCAAAAAGTTTCCACAACCAAAAAACAAACAAACAGAAAACACAAAATATTAAAGCACCAGACATAGGAACAGGTACATAACTCTTTCCTACACAAAACCAAATCATTACACACCATTCAAAGGAGACGGAAAAAGAGAAAAAAAGCTCTACTAGACTACGTATAACATATAACTTTAAAGGTTTTGTGCCATAACTCAACAGACTCTACTCAGAAGGTTGTTTAAACTGAAGGAACCGGGTGCGGAAATTCATGGCAGCTGCAAGAAACTGGGAGACAGCTTCAGATATAGACAAATCATCGTCTGCCAGGGCCAGAATACACAGAAAAATCCGTGCGACCTGGGAATTTCTGGAGAAAGGCAGACAAATATTTGGAACGTAGGGGATCGTACAGGCGGCATTGAAACAATATATGAGCGGAGGTCTCCACCTGCTGCCGATCAAAAGGGCAGTCGCTCTGAAAAATCAGTTGCAGAGAGACGGCCCTCCAGAACCATTGAGGGCAACGCGTTAAATCTGGCCGACATCAGCAAGAACTTGCCTCTAGATGAGATACCTGAACACAGGTAGGAGGCCATACAGGGACTAAACCTAACATATGGGAGGTAATTCACCAAATGGCGGGAGGTTCTAATTGCTGCCATCTCTCCCTGAAATTCCATATCCTCGACCCTGTGTTTGAGATCCCTGGCCTTTACACTACTGCAAGCTCCTTCCCCACCCAGTCATCCGGTCTAAACCCCCAGCTGGTGCAGAAAAGACTCCACAGCCAACCGCCACTTACCCTTAAAGGGGTCATTGGCCCAATATGGCATAAGCCCCCTAGCTTGGGAATGATGTAATTTTGCCCCAAAATTAAGGGCACGAGTCCATGCCCAAGTGAACCATCTGCACTGCCCTGTCTCGTGTCTGATAGCTGCAAAGGAAGTAGCGCAGGGGACCCTCAACAGTCTCTGAAGAAATCAGACCTGCACACTGTCCAACTTCTCCAGCTTGACCACTAAATGGGGGACCCAAACCTCCGCCCCATAGAGCAGCTGGGTTTGGACTCTAGCGTGTAGCACCTTAGTTGCTGGGAGTATAGCCCTCCCACCGTACTACTATAGAGTCTGGATAGGGAGAAGGAGAGAACCCTCGCCACCGCCAGTGCCTTCTCCAAATGCCCTCGCCAAGACCCATCCGCATGGAAAAATAGCCCGAGATATTGAAAAGATTTGACCTGCAAAATACTGTGGCCGTTAATAGACCATTTGTAAAGCTTTGGGGCTCTAGAGAAGATCACTATTTTAGATTTATCATAATTAATCTGTAACCTGTTCAGCTGAGAAAATTCAGCAAAGCAGGCTAACTGCCATATTTATGGATTGTTATGTGGGAAATAATTATTTTTCATTCAAATGCCTTAACGAGTTAATTTTGATGTAGCTATTGTAGAGTTGTTTGGGAAATCTAAAAGGGAGTGTAAGGTATCCTATTATACTAAATTATTAACTCGTTAAGGCATTTGAATGAAAAATAATTTATTCTTTAGTAGAAATTGTGAAGTGCTGGGAGTTATTGTTTCTCATTAGTGTAATTTTAATGTTGTTCAAGGAAAAAAGGTAGTAACGATGTTGAGAAGAGAGTGATGTATAGAGTGTGTCAATTAAACATACTAGGTGGAGTGGTATTATTTTAGGAGAATAGGATTTATGATGGGAAGACATTATCAGTTGGAGTAGACTGGAAATAGTTATTTTTTTATTTATTCGGCTCAACTATTAATTTAAACCATGGGTTTTTAAGTGTTGGAATTTAATTCGGTTTTTGAATGGTTTCACATTACACGCTAGAGGTCTAATTGTGAAAACAAACACCAAGCAGCATTTTCGGATGAGTTTTGCTAGATGCCAGCGTCAGGGATACTGCTAGCAGAAGCACCCCGCCCTGCTTTCCCTCCTGTTAGGAGACCAGGTGTACATTAACCAAAAGAAAGACCAGCTTGTCTAGCCTCCCTTGAGCCTGAATTCACAGCACATAGGTACCATAGCCGCCGGGCTCACTGCCTGTCCCTGCTGCAGCAGAGGATGCTGGGGTTTGTTTGTAGAACTGGCACGTATCCCTTTGGGCTGCAGTGGCCCTATTGGAAAGAGAAGCTGGTGTTTGGAGAAGTTGCAGAAGATGAGCCTGGGTGATGGGCTTAGGAGAAAAGGGACTTGGTGCCCTCATAAACCCTGGTTTCTTTGCTCCCTTCAAGCTTCTTTCCCAAATGTAATCCTTTTATGGGACCACAGGAACACAAGTGAAAAACTCTCATTTATGGGAAGCAAGACAGAAAAGGAAAGCTCCCTGAGAAAATACTAATGATGAATTCTGTCACCCTGATTGTTCTTCCCCCTAGAGAATGAATTGGTTTCCTGGTCCGCAGTGCTTGTTCAAATGCCCCTCCCTCTCAAGAGACTCTGCTAGAATTCTTTCACGTGCCTTGGGGAAATGGAAATTTACCTTTCACAAGGTGGAACCCAAACAGTACCTTTGATTTTTGAACTCGCGGGAAGGAGAGAAAACTTGTCTAAAAGAAAAACCTTCCCACACAATCCTACAGTGAGAACTTGGTTTCCAAGGGGGGGAATACTTGCAATGCAGCTTGATGAACACATGGGGTGGAAGAGCCAGAGATTTGCTTAAGGTCTGGAGAAGGGACAAGATCATCATCAGCTGCCTCCTAAAATCAGCTTTAGGGGGATCTGCTCCTTCCAAGTTCACTTTGTAAAGGGAAGAGCAAAGAAACGTGTGTGCGATCCAGTGAGGGCAAAGCAAACATCGAGATCAGAGAGGAACTTTCCCCACTGGCTTTTTCTGTGGGTGCACCATTAGCTGGGAATTGAGTGGCTGAGATCATTAACCCTGGGGGACATAAGAACATAAGAAGTGCCAGACTGGGTCAGACCAACGGTCCATCGAGCCCAGCATCCTGCCTCCGACAGTGGCCAGTCACGGGGGCCTGGGAGAAGCACCCAACAGGTCCCTGTGGGGCATCCCCAGACTCCCGACAGTAAAGGGTTTTGTTCCCCAGTCCTATCTGGCTAATAGCTGCTAATGGAACTATCTTCCAGAAACTTGTCCAAACCTCTTTTAAACTCAGCTCTACTGAAAAGAGGGGTGGGATGGAAAGCAGAATCTAGGGTGAGAACCAAGTCTTCCTTTGAAAGGAATGGGCGATCCTATGCAGACAGATCCTATGCAGACAGCCCTGAGCGGGAGAGCCGCTATTTACTTCTCTCCACTGTAAAAACAGACCCTGCCTTGTTTGAAGAAAGGGGAGAAGGTGAGCTGCTTCCCACTCGGACCCCAAAGCTGCAGTCCCAGTCAATGGCTCCTGAGCAGAGATGGCAGCAGTACCCGCAAACCTAGGGATATGGACCCGCTGAAGTCCCAGGACTTGCACTGGCCTGGTACCCGATTCGTGCCTGATCCTGGTACCCAATCTCCTGATTTTCCAATTTTCATGCCAGAAGACCAATTTTTCTGGGCCTGGGTTTTTGGGTGTTTTTTGAGTTTCTGTCCCAATTTATAACCGGTAAATGGGTAAATCAGTAATCGTAAATATAAATTGGGGGGGGGGGGCAGACCGCTCCTTTAAAAGAGGACATTTATGAAAAACACATGTTGAGGGGCTGCATTGGTTTGAGTGCTGCCTTGCACCGTGGAGTTTTCATAAACATCCTCTTTTAAAGGGGCGGTCTGGCCACCCTAATTTGGGGCGTTATCAGGGGGACCCAGTTGGAAGCCTTTCAGGTACCCAATGTGGGGCCCCAAATGTTGGGTCTTACCACAGGTACTAAATTGGGTACCGTAACAGGGAGCTTAGCGCTTGGTCCTTTAAGAAAGAGCACCGCCAATTGGGTTCCGGCGCGTATACTAAACCTAGGAGTGCGCTAGGGCCGGTGCAACAGTGCAGGTGCTAGCCTGACGAGAGGATCGCGGCGTTGGTCAGTCCAATAGCTCGGCCCCTAGGATTCACGGCGGTTTATAAAGAGAGTTCTCCATTTAGCCAGGGGGATCAGTGTGGAAGGAGCTCTGCAGAGGGCTCCTAGCGCCTTAAGCAAGGGGATTTATTTGGCTTCGGCTTCAGATACTGGAGAAGGCTCTTCCCACAGCAGGGACCAGTTGGTGGACACCTCAGCCTCACCAGAGGAACCAGACAGTGTGGGTCCAAGGTGGGCTTGTTTTGATCATTGGCCCAGAGGGGCCTAAGGACTTTGTAAATGGGTCTGGCAGTAGGAACTGTGGCCTGACTAGGCACCGCTAGTGGCAAAGGCCGCCTTATAGGGAAGGCTGGAGGCCAGACCCTATACCCCAGCAGAGGCTATCTGTGTAGCGTGCAAAGACCCAAAGAGTACTTATCACGGGCAGGATCAGACCTCCATGTGCAAGACTAAAACTGTGCATGAGCTGGGGATCCTGCCCCTGGTCCCCTGGTTACAGAGATCCATTTCAGCCCACTCTGGGGCGTTCATTTTACTGTGCTACATGCTGTCCTGAGAAACCCAGAGCTGGCTCTTTGGAAATGGGATCCTTAGTTGTACATACTGAAACGTGGAGCCGGATTTTTAAACGTTACAGACCCAGGACTTGAACTGGCAGCCACGGGGGAATGCTGAGACCACGGTTGGTGCCACAGCACGGTCACTCCTTTTTGGGAGTGGACCTTGAGCTGGTGACCCCCTGCCACATCTTCCAGCTTCCTGACTTGCTTTGTCAAGGCTTCAATGGAGCTACTGGGATGAAGTGGATTGCGGCCTAAGTTGGCAATTCAACCCTTGGTAAATATGAGGCCATCAAGCGTGATCCCCAATGATCTCCCTGCGGTGGACGGACGTAGGGCAGGTAGTGCTATGGAAATGATGATAAGTCCTAATGATCACTCAGCCTGCCACCGGCCTCCCAAGGACAGCGTCCCGTAATTCCTGCCCTCTGTTTGGTTGCCGTCACCCGCCGGTAAAATACAAACTCCCTTTTCAGGTTGAGGCGTTAAACTACATTTTCATGATTCCCAATTAGAACACGCTAATTAAGTGGCCACCGCGTTATTCCCCAATGCTCCTTCCCCGCCCCCCCCCCTTAGAACGACTCTGAGAATGAGTTTCCATGCCCTAAGCTGCTTAACCTTTTCCACATCCGAAAGAACCAATAAAAACCAGAGTGAGGATTTTATTGATACAGCTCCGTGCGTGTGATGGAGGCGCACATGCAGTCATAGTCACCTCACAAGGACTCTTTGGCCTCCTTCCAAGAGGCCAGGGACTCGTTTCCAAGGGATCGGAGAGAGTCTGGCAGGGAGGATACGATCATCTCTTTCCTTTGCCAGGAAGGCTGATAAAGTGTCTCGTAATGAGATGGCTGTTCTCATTTTGTTAGCGTTTTACAAGAGGCAGCCTCCAGGTTCAGTAAGATATCTGCCCCTTAAAAAGGGAGGTGGGGTTGGAAGACCCTCAAAAAGGGTGTTTGCCTGGCTGGGTGCTTAAAGGGAAAGCTGTGTATGGTTCCCATTAATGAGGAACGCATTCTGGACGAATTAACCTGTGTGCACTTTTGCAGGGTTAAAAAAAAACAAGAGACAGCTTGAAAGGAGTGTTAGGGGTGAAACGGAGTTCGGTAGCAAATCCCATCTCCAGCAGAACTGCCTGCTCTGAACCGGTCCTGCAGAACGGAGACTGGCCGTGATCCAGCCACTAAAGCTCTGCTTTGGCTGCTCTGCACATACAGATGGTCAATCCCTTTTGTTTACTGTACATGACAAAAGATGGTGCTGCCACCGGAGCAGCAGGATAAGCTGGATCTGTAGCAGCCCAGAGTGTTTGGGAAGCCAGCTCTTTGGAGAGGGCCGTTTTTAGAAGGATTCCGTTGGGACCCACGCTAGGAATTCTAATCTGTCCTCCAGAGATTCACATCCGCGCAGAAGAGCAGCCCTTGTGTCATACCTACTCACAGTGCATGGTGCTGACATAAGTCTTTGCAGGACTGAGCCCTAATGGAATTTAGTCCGCCTGGCTAGGATGACGCCTGGGCAGGCAAAAGGTCACAATCTATTCTCCGCCCGATCACTGCCAGATTGATGCCTTCACATTATATCTAAGATCAGGATGCAGCCCTGATTCTCCTCTCACGCACTGCAGTGAGGCTGACCTCAGCGGCGTGACGGCAGCTGATTGATACCGGCGTCAGTAAGAGAAGTCAGAATCTCTGTTGTTGGTTAAAGAGAGATGCAAAGCACTTCAGCCATTGTAAAGCTGCTGGCGGGGCAAGGTTTCTGCCACTGAGTTGGAATGAACAGACCTCAGAGGCCTTGTAAACATCTAAGGTTTAGCAGCTACAGAGTTTTATGTTGGTTGCATTGGACTGAACATGTCATTGGGTCTCAGCTAAAAGCATTGTCCCTCCCACGCACTGGGGACAAGTTGGTCCTATAAAAGATATCATCTCTTGGTCCAATAAAAGATATTGTCTGAACTATTCTGTAATTCAGCTTCTGTGGGTCCAATGAAAGAGATCATCGGAATTATTTTCTCTTCATTTCTTACATTTGGAACCAACATGGCAGCTTCTGTCGCTCAATTTCCTAGAGAGAACGGGACTGAGAGTATACCAGGGCCAGCTGAGCTTTGTTTGACTAATCTTCCAAAATATACACAGTTAACCTTTGAATAGGGAAGAACTAACTATGTGATCCTCTGGGAATTTAGCACCAGCATGGGTTCCAGTTAAGTGACTGGGACCCATATTGGTGTCAACAGGCCTGAGGACTGCTCCAATCAACAGCTGAGAGGTTAGTTTGGGATATTCTGGAGACACTGGCTTTCCCATGGCTGAAGTTCGCCTTGTGCAGAGAGCCTGGGGGAAATGATGCTAGTGATCGCAGATGATGATTATTATTATTATTATTATTATTAACAAACATTTATATAGCGCCAGCAGTGTACCTGGCACTTTACAAAGTAATAAAATAGACACGGT
>QEPC01011901.1:26886176-26896511 GCA_003113815.1 Sphenodon punctatus | reverse complement strand
GGGTTGGGAGGTCAGGTTGGGGCTCGGGATGTTGCGGGGACAGGACGGGAGCTAGGGGCAGGGGTTGGGGGGCGGGGCTCGGGATGTTGGGGGAGTAGGAGCTAGGGGCATGTGAGGAGCCACTCGAAGAAGAAGAAGAGAAGGTTGCTACCTTGTAAACAAGGTTCTTTGAGATGGCTCCCAACATTCTCACAAACCACCCACCCTTCCAGCCCTCATGGAATTTTTTTCTTATATTTCTAGAAAGGGTTGAAAAGAACTGTTATTCTGAGGGGGAGAGTCAGTGCTTTTTATACTAGAGTTTATGGAACTCCCTCCCGGAGGAAGCCCGTCTGGCCCCACGTTTGCTGGCCTTCCGCAGGGCCTGCAAAACCTGGCTGCTCTCCCAGGCCTTCGGAGGAGGGGAGGGGGGGATGGGTGGGATGAAAGTTTGGGGGGGGGTGTTTTTAGGGTTTTTTAGTTGTTTTAATTTTTTTTGTTTATGGTTATTTTAACTCATTATTTTTGTGTGTTGTTAGCCGCCCCGAGACGCCGTGGGCATGAGGGGGTGGTTAAGAAATGTAACTAAATAAATTAGTCCATGAGTGAGATGGGGCCTGTCAACCGCTCTGTGCTACTGGAAAGCTCACTTTTAGGATTGAAAGGGCAGAATAACTTCCTCTTTTCAGCTCATTGGGCTGCTTCCACACCTCCGCCCCGATTAGCAAAGGCCGGGGTGGAAGTCCCCTTTGCTTAGATCCTGGTGTTCTACGGACACAAGTCTTCCCACTTCCACCATGGCAGCGACAGTCGCATCGGTTAAAACCTCAGGTTATCCTGGAAACTCTGGAAAGTGGGGAGAGAAATGCTTTTGCCCCCGTCTCCTCTGAGGCAGGTGAATTCCCAGGGTGGAGCTGGCCTTAGATACTGCCTTCGCCACGGTGAATTCCCAGGGTGGAGCTGGCCTTAGATACTGTGCCTTTGGCACAAAGAGAAGGGAACGTTCATGGCGTCATATGTCGGGTGGGTTCCCTCATGAGTAACCAACCACAGTTCAGGGGGTGACCAGATTTCCATGTAAACAAGGGAAAGTAGCTTGTTTCACGTTGGAACTAGGCAAGAGACTGAAAAATGTATCCTAGAGGAAGCTTGAATTGTCTACAGATGTTTTAGGAGATAGGAAAGTTAGTAGGAGTTGGGTCATATCTCCATGACCTGGACTTGTCTTGAGCTACTCTAGCTGACCACTGTCAGAGACAGGATGCCGGGCTCAATGGACCGTAGGCCTCCCCCAGTATGGCACTTCTTAATATGTATCTTTTTTACAGCTGTTCTCTTTACGCAATCTGCTCTCTGGGACAGCAGCACCACAGAGAAGGACTTGGTCTTGAACCCATGCCCCTTGGGCTGAGTAGTGGTGATGGTGGTTCCCCCCCTGCCCCATGCCACAACCTGGTCCATGTGGGTCTGAACTGTTTCCCCTGTATTGTCTGTTCTTTCTCTCTCCTTTCTGTTCTGTGTGCGGCCATGCCCACCAACTTCCTGATTGGTTTCCAGCCATATATAAGGCATGCTGGGAGCTACAGGAAGTTGGTGGAGCGACAGTTCCATTTGCTGCTCTTTGTGCTCTTGGCCGGCTCTATCGGTGTTTGGGAAACTCTCTGCACTAGGTATTTCGGTAGTCTCGTGTTGGGCTGGCCCATCTGGACAGTGGGTTAGCACTCCCCTGAGCCTGATTCTGACCCGCTTACCCCTCCTTTGCTGGATTCTATGACCTCTGGGAGTTGTGGTGGATCCTAAACTGAACGTGAGTCAATAATGTGAGACCACTGCAAAAATCCAGCGAATGCCATTTGGAGCTGCAGTCCCGCCCCGGCAGTGCGCCATATCCAAGAAAACACGGGAGGGGATGGTGCCACCTTATTTGGTGCTTGCAAGGCCTCACCTGGAGCATTGCCTACAGCTTGGGGACTCTCTGCACAAGCTGCTTCCTGGATGGAAACAGATGTTCACCTCAAAGGATGACATCCGCCCTCTCTCCAGGCTTTAGAGGCTGATCGGATCCGTGACTCTCGGTAGCAAATGAATTCAGCCAGATTTAGACTAGAGCATCTGGGTCTCGCTACTACCCACAAGTATCGGGAGTGGGGCTGTCAGATGAAACCTGCTTGTGGCTGGAGTTGACATTCCTGGGCTGACGCCAGAGGGCCGCTACCTGGTTGATTTTGTTTTCCCAGGTACGTGGGTCAGATTGGATTCACGATGAAAAAACTCTCTCGTTTTTTGTTTTTTTTACATGACAAAGGTAGAGGGAGGAAGCTGATAGTCTTTGTCTTCTTCTCTCTCTCTTTCTCTGCATTACCCTGCTTCTGATTCATACACCGCCCAGCTCCTCTCAAGGAAAGGGCCGCCTATGAATCATAATCTCTGATCATGATCCAGTGACACGTTGATTGTGAGCAAAGTGACACTTCTACCAGCAGGAAAACCCGCAGAGGCTTGCAGGGGGGAGGGAGCAGATAGTTGGCTTTTTGTTACTGCTCTCCCTACCAAGCTGGGTGCGGCCGTGATCAGACACAGAAGCCAACTGTTAACCGCAGCAGCCCCGAGCATCTCGCCGTTTGCTTTTCTCCACAGACTGAGGCCTTCTGTGAGCGTTGCAACGAGGGGGAGCGAAGGAGGGTTATCTGAATCCTCTCACCCTTGCAAGCCTCTCTAGGTTTCGAAGCTTGCCCTGGCTGGCATGGCCATGGCATCCCTATGCCCTGCGCCTATAATTAGCTGCGACCCAGATTCACAGGGGCCAAGCACAAGCGAGAGCAGCCCCTGAGGTGGCTCTAACTTGCACCAGCATCAAACCAGCCACTGCACAAGGGAGGCGTCAAGCTGTGGCCCTTTTGCCAGGTTGGCCAAGGAACAGAGCCCAGCTAGGCTGCAGGCTGCTCCCAGGTGTAACCCCAGCCAGGAGGTTCTTCCCTGGTGGCATTGCTCAGCGTCTCCTCAGCCAAGATGACAAATACTTTAAAGACGTTTTACTAAGTGAAAGATCTGCCTCCCGTCTCCCTGCCAAATCCTAGTAAAGTGGAGGCCTTAATACAGCACTAATGCAAAGGCTTAAAGGATTTATTGTAATTGAGCAGAGCTGGCAGGGGGAGAATAGGAGTCGACAAAGAGGGAATTTTCCTCCCCCTCAATAAATCCAGAAAGACAAGGGGCCAAAATCTGCTCACATGTATGAACAGGCACCAATCTGGTCAGGCTCCACTGGTTTCCATGCGGCAGGCACTGATGCTGGGGAGGGGTGCTGAGGGCCACAGGAACCAGGCAATGCACCCAAGAGAGGACCGTGTTTGGAGAACTGGATTCAAAGCTATCGTCTAGCTGGTCAAGTCCCTGGGTTCTAGTCTCGTCTAGGATCTAGCTAGGTTGAAATGGACCCCTTTGAAGCACTTAGAAAGTCTTCATTGGGTGCTAACCACCCATTGGCCTTTGCGCACATTCCACATGGCTGTGGGCGTCTTAAGGCCCTGCGGCAGCTTCACCACCTGCACCTATTATATCTACGCCCTTGGGTTACCACCTTTCTCTGGGTTTCCATCCACAGGGAGCGGGGCCATGTCAGTGGAGTCCAGGAAAAGGAGCGCCCCATGCTCTAGCTATTTAGCGCCTGGAGTAGCAGCCTGAGTTGCACTGAAGTGAATGGGAGTCGTACTGGTGCAGGTAGCCATCGCTGGTGCAAATCAGCTGGAGAACTGTGCTGTCACGCTCTGTATACAAGATAATCTCGGCTGGGGTTCCTCAGGGAAACAATAGATAGAGAAGCATACGGTGACGGCCTGACCCAGCCCAGGGAGCAAAACCACGGTGGACATGACGCAGGCCAGGAGACGGAATCAACATGACCGCTGCTGGCGGGCGGGAGGAACTTGCACGGTGGCCAGTGCCCCACCCCTTGCCATGACCGGCAGACTTGGCAGCCCTGGCCAGCCTGGGAACAGATCTGAGAGCCCGCTGTGGTTACCCCGCTTTGACCTGGCCGGTCAAGCTGTGACTCGCAGGTTTACTAAGAGTCCTCTCTAGTCCAACCCACTTCTCCAAGGAAGGGTAACCTAGGTTTACAGCATTGTAGATGATGCTCCTCCAGCCGGGTTTTGAAAACATTCAAGGAAAGAGATTCTCCAACCTCCCTTGGTGGTTGAATCCGTCGCCGACAGTTCTCATGGTTAGGAAGTTTACCAAAATCGAGTATTCCTGCAATTGAAGCCCATTCCCTCATGTTCTGCCTTCTCGGACAGTGGAGAGCAAATGTTCTTCACCATTTTGTGGCAGCCTTTTAGATACGGGGAAACTGCTCTCGTGCCCCCCTTGTCCTTCTTTTCGCTAGGATAAACGCACCCAATTCTTTCAGCCATTCCTACCATGGCTTGCTTTCCAGCCCCCTTATCCTAGTTTCCCTCCTTTGAATCTTCTCTAATAACCTGTACACGCTATTCCAGGTGAGCTCTCGCCAGCGCCCAGTACAATGTCGCCACCTCCCTTATCTTGGAATCGGATACAATGCAGCTGTTAATGCAGCCCCAAAAAGGCATTTGCCTCTTTTTTCACCTAGTATTTGTCTAGCAGGGGGTTCAATCATGCCTCCTCCCTGCCAGCTCCTGTTGGCTTCCGCAGTAATTCAGAGTGAGCGAGAATCGCCGTTCCAGGCCCGAGGAGCCGTTTCCTTGGGAACAGCCGGCTCCATCAATAGCAGCTTCCCTTATAAAAAATTCCTACGCGTTGATCCTGCCATCAATGATTAATAGGGAATGGGAGCAATGAGTAATTTCTTGGTGCTCCCTGCGCATTTCAGTCTGGAAGGGGCTGTCAGGGAGCGTTTCTCCAACAGATGTCAACGCTCGGTTCCCTTGTTTGTCAACGGAGAAGGCGGGAAAGGGCTGTAGCCCTGAATTATTTACTTCCGCCATGGTGTGGGGGAAACAGGAATAGAGTATCCTCTTCTGCTGTGGACAGTCACTACTCTGGCAGCCCAAGGCTGAGTCACAGACCCACCGCAGGGTGTGGAAACCAAGAGTAGGATAGGCACATCTGTTCACAGGCTAAACTGTCCCTTAGCTATATCCAGGGCCTGCCTTTCAGTTTTGCCAAGGGCTCACCACAAATTCTTCGCTCAGCTACGATGCCATCAGAACCAGGCATTTTGTTTGGTCTGAATGGAAATATTCTGGCCATTGTGGATGCGCAAAATGGCACTGCCCATAAGCAAAATGGCACCTCCAGCACTGCCGCCATTTTTGTTATGGGCAGTACTATTTTGCTCCTGTGCAAATCAGCTTTTTGTTTCTTTTTGTTTAAAAATCTTGACTGGAATTCCAGTTGGAAAAGATTTTGATTGGAACTCCAGTCGAAATACCAGACAACTGTTGCATTTTTTCACGGAAACATCTGCAAAAACAGAATGGTTGTTCTGAAGCCCCTCTAGTTCTGTCCCCAGTGCTGAGTGTGATGAAAATTCCCTGGATCTGGCCGGCACCCCAGTTGTTTCCAGATGAACCATGATTCAGTTTACCTGTCGGAAGTCTTCAATGGCCATCGTTCTACTGCCCAGAAGATCTGGTGGGTGCTCAGAACTAGACAAGCCAGCCTTGATATTTGGAGTCTGAAGGCAGCCGAGTGGGTTCTTCTGCTGTTCCTTGGGCCTTTCCCAAATCATCTTTACACACACAGCCCTGGGCACCAAGCTCAGCTCACCCATGCAAGGCAGCGGAACATTGTGAGTAATCTCTGAGCAGGATAGGAGAACGACTCCTTTATGGGAGGTCAGGGACTGAAACTAGCTGTGCCACTTTTCTAAACAGCAGGCTCTGAATGAAATCCTCCAGCATCACCCTGTGCTGCGAGTCAAATATCTCGGTGTTTATAAACAAGGCAATCGATAAAATACTTAAGGGAGCTCCTCTAAAAAAATGGCCAGGAATAAAAATCGATCCTTAAACCTTCTGGATAAACTTTTTAAATGCTTGTTTGCGTGGAGGGGTTAGTATCCATGTGCCAAATCTCTCGTACCCCCCAGTGCATGGCAGGGTGGGCACAGTTATCCCTCGGGCCAGGCGTGGGGAAACATTCCTGTCCTGGGGGCCACTTTGACAGTGAGTACAGGCTCCAAGGAGGGCGGTGAACTCAAGAAAAGGAAGGGTCCAGGTGGTGGATCTGCCCCATGGCCCGCAGTGTGCATACCCTCATCTCTGCTCCCATCCCCTGAGCTCAGCTTTTCAGTGGCTGGAGGCGGGAAGTGGATACAAAGGCCAGAGCCAGGTACTGGAAAGGGGTCACGTAAAAACTTGCCACAGGTTGCATTTGGCCACCGGGCCTGAGAATCCCCACTCCTGGCACGGACCCTAAATGGTTTTGGGGGAGGGGTCAGGTATGTGAAAGTCCGCCTCTTCCCTCACGGCCCGTTGCGGATTCTGAGGTCAGCCAGGAGTGCCCTCTGGTGGGTACCATCTGCCGGTGACGTTTCTACAACCAGGGCGTGCCGGGAGGCGTTCTCGGTGGCTGCCCCCCACAATTATGGAACTCCCTCCCCTTGGAGGTTTGTCTAAGCTGGAGCCTGCTCATCTTCCGGAAACGATGGAAGACCTTTTTGTTTGACCAGGTGTTTGGTGGGTTGGGGCCAGGCTGGGTAGGATTAGGTCGGTGGGGAATACAAAAGGGTTGTGGAGGGTTAAGGGAATTTTAAATATGTTTTTATTGGTAGTATGCTGCCCTGAGTCTTCATTGGAAAGGTAACATATATATTTGAATAAATCAATAAAATAAATGTATTACTAACATTATATAGCACGTCAGTGTCCAAAGTGCTTTATTTAGTTCACCCTCACAACATCCCTGTGAGGTCGGTCATTATTATCCCCATTTTACAGATGGAGAGCCAAGACCAAGAGATAGTGACTTGCTCAACGCCAGCCAGTGAGTGTATAGCTAAGACAGGATTTGGACCCTGGTTTCCCAGGTTTAAGCCCAACACCTGGCTTCCTCTGTACTGCAAATAATGATTGCTGGGGGGAGGGGGGGACGAACTGATGTCCTATGCACTGAGCCCCCATTCTCAATGCCGTTTCCAGGATACCAGCCGAAGGTTAGCTCTGCAGAGTCTGACAGCAGCACTACCTTGGTATTTAGCGGCGAGGCCTCGGGCAAGATACTGTTTCAGCCAGAGGTCGTGGGATTTATCTCTGAGGAGACATTAGCGGAACCATCTAAATTAATTTTGTGCTTAAAAAAAGGAAACTAGATTATCTCGCTGTGCCCTTCATGGGATCTGAGAACAAGCATATTAAAGGGTCATTGTCGGACATCGCTGCGGGTGCAGGAACTGCTAGAGAAACAAGACTGCAGACGCATTGCTTCCCGGGAAAGAGTAACGTCTGCAGGTATTTCGAGGGGAGCAAACCAGACGCTCCTGTGGGACGTGCAGCGGATACCACTGATGGGGAGAGGATTGTTTCTGAGCTGCATGGAGCAAAGCTTAGAACACCTCCATGAAATAGGGGAGGGGGGACGCATGTGGATGTAGTCTGTACTGCAAATCCATTGCAGAGTAAAGCATCCATGACAAGCCTCGTCTCACCGTTGCTGGTGTGTGGGTTGGGACCGCCTGGGTCTGCGCATTCAGAAACAGGGCAATGCCGAATAGAAAGGCCAGGTCATATGTAGCAAACAAGTGTCTGTGTGTGAGAAACCACAGCGGACAAGCCAGAGTCCACCACCCACTGATTGCCAGATATTCCCAAACTCCCAGAATTGGCACCGTCATGACGCACAGCCTCCATATGGCTCAGCACCACCACTAGAGGGGGATAAAGCATCACGGCCTCTGTGTGACCCATTACCACCACTAGAGGGGGACAGAGCGTCACAGACTCGGTGTGACCCATTACCACCACTAGAGGGGAACAGAGCATCACAGACTGTGTGACGCATTACCACCACTAGAGGGGGGCAGAACACCACAGACTCTGTGTGACCCAGCACCACCACTAGAGGGGGACAGAGTGACACAGACTCTGTGTGACCCAGCATCACCACTAGAGGGGGACAGCGCACCACAGACTCTGTGTGACCCAGCATCACCACTAGAGCGGGACAGCACACCACAGACTCCTTGTGACCCAGCATCACCACTAGAGCGGGACAGCACACCACAGACTCCTTGTGACCCAGCACCACCACTAGAGGGGGACAGAGTGACACAGACTCTGTGTGACCCAGCACCACCACTAGAGGGGGACAGAGCGCCACAGCCTCTGTGTGGCCCAGCATCACCACTAGAGGGGGACAGAGTGACACAGACTCTGTGTGACCCAGCATCACCACTAGAGCGGGACAGCGCACCACAGACTCCATGTGACCCAGCACCACCACTAGAGGGGGACAGAGTGCCCCAGTCTCCGTGTGACCCAGCACCACCACTAAAGATTAGGCCTCACAATATCTTCTGTGTGGTCTGGTGTCACAACTTTTCTGCAGCCCAGCAGCCATGAGGAAGCTAAGCCAGCCCCATTCTTCTGCCATGTCTGGAGATGCACAAGGGGTGGTGGTCAAAGATCTGTGCATGTCTGGCCTCTGGTCTGGGCAGTGGAAGTGCCACAGTGCCTCACCCCAATCCACCCTTCCGAGTCCCCATCACATACCTCCCAACATTTCGAGCCGCCAAAGAGGAACAAGCCCTGCCCACTCAGCCAAGAAGCTCCACCCCCTCAGCAAAGTAGCCCCTCCTCTTCTCGCATATATACACCTCCTGACATTCCAAGTGGATAAAGAGGGACAGAAACTCTCCTGAGTCTCATTCAGCTGAGTTTCCTGCCATTCCAGGATCTCCCCATTGTCTTCTCTCAAGGGCTTTTCCTGAGGTCACCAGGAATACAGTTCCTGGGTCTCTGATGCCCACAGGAAGTTCCTGTGGGCATCAAAGACCTTGTTGCACTGTCCTTGGCCTGGGAAATGTGACAGGCCCATGTGGCCACTGGTGGTGCTGGGTCACAAAGAGTCTGTGGTGCTCTGCCCCCTTCTAGCAGTGGTGCTGGGTCACACTGAGACTGTGGTTCTTGGTCCCCTCTAGTGGTGTTAATGGGTCACACAGGGACTGTGACGCTCTGTCCCCCTCTAGTGGTGGTGCTGGGTCACACAGGGACTGTGACGCTCTGTCCCCCTCTAGTGGTGGTGCTGGGTCACACAGGGACTGTGACGCTCTGTCCCCCTCTAGTGGTGGCCATTGGTAACTTAGTTACAGGGTGCGGTTGATATCTGGTCAGGAGACAAGTGGATGTCTTTAGACAACGTCAATAGGTGTCTGAATGTGTGTTTAGACCTTGATATGAACACCAGTTTGGCCCTGGGTTCACCATGTGACACTGCTTAAACACACAGCCCATCTTGGAGCAAATCGGTGTTTTGCTCACCACCTGATCTCAGCACGCAAGCGCTGCCACCACCTTGTTCCCCATTTTGTACCTGCTAACATGCCACGTGATATCATTAGACACAACATTGGCCACGTGTTCAGATGAAACATTCAGACTGTCCTTGTATTTAGGGCTGTAGCGGAAAGTCGCAGCGGTAGCTATTTCCGCCCAGGGGCGGCTGGTGGGTTTTGAGGTTGGAGGGGCGGGCCGGTGGGCTACAGTGGGTGGAACCATGGCAATGGTAGGCAGAGCCAGGGCAACGGCAGGCGGAGCCAGGGCAACGGTAGGCGGCATAACCCAGCAGCAAGGAGTTCCAAGGGTTATTACCTTACTTAATCAAGCAATTCCAGTTAGGTTAGGCAGGTTGTAATCACCTCCTCTGCCAGGTTTAAAAGCAGGCAGACAACCTTAAACCTCACTTACAAGCAGTTTTAGCAAAGACACACACACACACACACACACACACACAGCAGAGGTTAAGAATACTGCTTAAGAAAGAAGGGACTTGCTGCACTTATGTTGGAGGGGACCCCAATCCCTGCTTCAGAAGTCCCTTCTGAAGCAGTATTCTTGCCCTCTACTGCATGTGCGTGTGCGTGTGTTGGGGGGGGGGAATTTCAAGGCCCATGAATCACCAGACTCACAGTTACATCACATTCCCAGCATTGTGAACACACCTAACTTCCTAAGATTGCCAGACTGTCAGTTTACATCTCAGGATTTCCAAAGCACCAAATTTCCAGCATTGTGAACACACCTAACTTCCTAAGATCACCAGACTGTCAATTTACATCTCAGGATTTCAAAAGCTCAGTTTTATCAGAAGCATCACATTTGCAGCATTTAATACTCCACATCATGACATCAAGTGAACAAAAACCACATTCCAACTCCC